>JBBGZY010003925.1:0-48690 GCA_037952925.1 Lithobates clamitans | reverse complement strand
CCACTCCATTGAGATGTAAAATACCGGAGTCACCGCCCCCTAGTGACCACTCCATAGAGATGTATAATACTGGAGTCACCGCCCCCTAGTGATCACTCCATAGAGATGTATAATACTGGAGTCACCGCCCCCTAGTGACCACTCCATAGAGATATATAATACTGGAGTCACCGCCCCCTAGTGACCCCTCCATAGAGATGTATAATACTGGAGTCACCGCCCCCTAGTGACCCCTCCATAGAGATGTATAATACCGGAGTCACCGCCCCCTAGTGATCACTCCATAGAGATGTATAATACTGGAGTCACCGCCCCCTAGTGACCACTCCATAGAGATGTATAATACTGGAGTCACCGCCCCCTAGTGACCACTCCATAGAGATGTATAATACTGGAGTCACCGCCCCCTAGTGACCACTCCATTGAGATGTATAATACCGGAGTCACCGCCCCCTAGTGACCACTCCATAGAGATGTATAATACTGGAGTCACCGCCCCCTAGTGATCACTCCATAGAGATGTATAATACCGGAGTCACCGCCCCCTAGTGATCACTCCATAGAGATGTATAATACCGGAGTCACCACCCCCTAGTGATCACTCCATAGAGATGTATAATACTGGAGTCACCGCCCCCTAGTGATCACTCCATAGAGATGTATAATACTGGAGTCACCGCCCCCTAGTGACCCCTCCATAGAGATGTATAATACTGGAGTCACCTCCCCCTAGTGACCCCTCCATAGAGATGTATAATACTGGAGTCACCGCCCCCTAGTGATCACTCCATAGAGATGTATAATACTGGAGTCACCGCCCCCTAGTGACCCCTCCATAGAGATGTATAATACTGGAGTCACCGCCCCCTAGTGATCACTCCATAGAGATGTATAATACTGGAGTCACCGCCCCCTAGTGACCAGTCCAGAGAGATGTATAATACTGGAGTCACCGCCCCCTAGTGACCACTCCATAGAGATGTATAATACTGGAGTCACCGCCCCCTAGTGATCACTCCATAGAGATGTATAATACTGGAGTCACCGCCCCCTAGTGACCCCTCCATAGAGATGTATAATACCGGAGTCACCGCCCCCTAGTGATCACTCCATAGAGATGTATAATACCGGAGTCACCGCCCCCTAGTGACCCCTCCATAGAGATGTATAATACTGGAGTCACCGCCCCCTAGTGATCACTCCATAGAGATGTATAATACTGGAGTCACCGCCCCCTAGTGATCACTCCATAGAGATGTATAATACTGGAGTCACCGCCCCCTAGTGATCACTCCATAGAGATGTATAATACTGGAGTCACCGCCCCCTAGTGATCACTCCATAGAGATGTATAATACTGGAGTCACCGCCCCCTAGTGATCACTCCATAGAGATGTATAATACTGGAGTCACCGCCCCCTAGTGATCACTCCATAGAGATGTATAATACTGGAGTCACCGCCCCCTAGTGATCACTCCATAGAGATGTATAATACTGGAGTCACCGCCCCCTAGTGATCACTCCATAGAGATGTATAATACTGGAGTCACCGCCCCCTAGTGATCACTCCATTGAGATGTATAATACTGGAGTCACCGCCCCCTAGTGACCACTCCATTGAGATGTATAATACCGGAGTCACCGCCCCCTAGTGACCACTCCATAGAGATGTATAATACTGGAGTCACCGCCCCCTAGTGATCACTCCATAGAGATGTATAATACTGGAGTCACCGCCCCCTAGTGACCTCTCCATAGAGATGTATAATACTGGAGTCACCGCCCCCTAGTGACCACTCCATAGAGATGTATAATACTGGAGTCACTGCCCCCTAGTGACCCCTCCATAGAGATGTATAATACTGGAGTCACCGCCCCCTAGTGACCCCTCCATAGAGATGTATAATACTGGAGTCACCGCCCCCTAGTGACCACTCCATAGAGATGTATAATACTGGAGTCACCGCCCCCTAGTGACCACTCCATAGAGATGTATAATACTGGAGTCACCGCCCCCTAGTGACCACTCCATAGAGATGTATAATACTGGAGTCACCGCCCCCTAGTGATCACTCCATAGAGATGTATAATACTGGAGTCACCGCCCCCTAGTGATCACTCCATAGAGATGTATAATACTGGAGTCACCGCCCCCTAGTGATCACTCCATAGAGATGTATAATACTGGAGTCACCGCCCCCTAGTGATCACTCCATAGAGATGTATAATACTGGAGTCACCGCCCCCTAGTGACCCCTCCATAGAGATGTATAATACTGGAGTCACCGCCCCCTAGTGACCACTCCATAGAGATGTATAATACTGGAGTCACCGCCCCCTAGTGATCACTCCATAGAAATGTATAATACTGGAGTCACCGCCCCCTAGTGACCACTCCATAGAGATGTATAATACTGGAGTCACCGCCCCCTAGTGACCCCTCCATAGAGATGTATAATACTGGAGTCACCGCCCCCTAGTGACCACTCCATAGAAATGTATAATACTGGAGTCACCGCCCCCTAGTGACCACTCCATAGAGATGTATAATACTGGAGTCACCGCCCCATAGTGACCACTCCATAGAGATGTATAATACTGGAGTCACCGCCCCCTAGTGACCACTCCATAGAGATGTATAATACTGGAGTCACCGCCCCCTAGTGACCACTCCATAGAGATGTATAATACTGGAGTCACCGCCCCCTAGTGACCACTCCATAGAGATGTATAATACTGGAGTCACCGCCCCCTAGTGACCCCTCCATAGAGATGTATAATACTGGAGTCACCGCCCCCTAGTGACCCCTCCATAGAGATGTATAATACTAAAGTCACCGCCCCCTAGTGACCACTCCATAGAGATGTATAATACTGGAGTCACTGCCCCCTAGTGACCACTCCATAGAAATGTATAATACTGGAGTCACCGCCCCCTAGTGACCACTCCATAGAGATGTATAATACTGGAGTCACCGCCCCCTAGTGATCACTCCATAGAGATGTATAATACTGAAGTCACCACCCCCTAGTGACCACTCCATAGAGATGTATAATACTGGAGTCATCGCCCCCTAGTGACCCCTCCATAGAAATGTATAATACTGGAGTCACCGCCCCCTAGTGACCCCTCCATAGAGATGTATAATACTGGAGTCACCGCCCCTCTAGTGATCCCTCTATAGAGATGTATAATACTGGAGTCACCGCCCCCTAGTGACCACTCCATAGAAATGTATAATACTGGAGTCACCGCCCCCTAGTGACCACTCCATAGAGATGTATAATACTGGAGTCACCGCCCCCTAGTGATCACTCCATAGAGATGTATAATACTGGAGTCACCGCCCCCTAGTGACCACTCCATAGAGATCTATAATACTGGAGTCACCTCCCCCTAGTGACCACTCCATAGAGATGTATAATACTGGAGTCACCGCCCCCTAGTGACCCCTCCATAGAGATGTATAATACTGGAGTCACCGCCCCCTAGTGACCACTCCATAGAGATGTATAATACTGGAGTCACCGCCCCCTAGTGACCACTCCATAGAAATGTATAATACTGGAGTCACCGCCCCCTAGTGACCACTCCATAGAAATGTATAATAATGGAGTCACCACCCCCTAGTGACCCCTCCATAGAAATGTATAATACTGGAGTCACCGCCCCCTAGTGACCCCTCCATAGAAATGTATAATACTGGAGTCACCGCCCCCTAGTGACACCTCCATAGAGATGTATAATACTGGAGTCACCGCCCCCTAGTGACCACTCCATAGAGATGTATAATACTGGAGTCACCGCCCCCTAGTGACCACTCCATAGAGATGTATAATACTGGAGTCACCGCCCCCTAGTGACCACTCCATAGAGATGTATAATACTGGAGTCACCGCCCCCTAGTGACCACTCCATAGAGATGTATAATACTGGAGTCACCGCCCCCTAGTGACCCCTCCATAGACATGTATAATACTGGAGTCACCGCCCCCTAGTGACCCCTCCATAGAGATGTATAATACTGGAGTCACCGCCCCCTAGTGACCACTCCATAGAGATGTATAATACTGGAGTCACCGCCCCCTAGTGACCACTCCATAGAGATGTATAATACTGGAGTCACCGCCCCCTAGTGACCCCTCCATAGAGATGTATAATACGGGAGTCACCGCCCCCTAGTGACCTCTCCATAGAGATGTATAATACTGGAGTCACCGCCCCCTAGTGACCCCTCCATAGACATGTATAATACTGGAGTCACCGCCCCCTAGTGACCCCTCCATAGAGATGTATAATACTGGAGTCACCGCCCCCTAGTGATCCCTCCATAGAAATGTATAATACTGGAGTCACCGCCCCCTAGTGACCACTCCATAGAGATGTATAATACTGGAGTCACCGCCCCCTAGTGACCCCTCCATAGAAATGTATAATACTGGAGTCACCGCCCCCTAGTGACCACTCCATAGAGATGTATAATACTGGAGTCACCGCCCCCTAGTGACCACTCCATAGAAATGTATAATACTGGAGTCACCGACACCCCTAGTGACCCCGCCATAGAGATGTATAATACTGGAGTCACCGCCCCCTAGTGATCACTCCATAGAGATGTATAATACTGGAGTCACCGCCCCCTAGTGATCACTCCATAGAGATGTATAATACTGGAGTCATCGCCCCCTAGTGGCCCCTCCATAGAGATGTATAATACTGGAGTCACCGCCCCCTAGTGACCCCTCCATAGAGATGTATAATACTGGAGTCACCGCCCCCTAGTGACCCCTCCATAGAGATGTATAATACTGGAGTCACCGCCCCCTAGTGACCACTCCATAGAGATGTATAATACTGGAGTCACCGCCCCCTAGTGACCACTCCATAGAGATGTATAATACTGGAGTCACCGCCCCCTAGTGACCACTCCATAGAGATGTATAATACTGGAGTCACCGCCCCCTAGTGATCACTCCATAGAGATGTATAATACTGGAGTCACCGCCCCCTAGTGATCACTCCATAGAGATGTATAATACTGGAGTCACCGCCCCCTAGTGATCACTCCATAGAGATGTATAATACTGGAGTCACCGCCCCCTAGTGACCCCTCCATAGAGATGTATAATACTGGAGTCACCGCCCCCTAGTGATCCCTCCATAGAAATGTATAATACTGGAGTCACCGCCCCCTAGTGACCCCTCCATAGAGATGTATAATACTGGAGTCACCGCCCCCTAGTGATCACTCCATAGAAATGTATAATACTGGAGTCACCGACACCCCTAGTGACCCCTCCATAGAGATGTATAATACTGGAGTCACCGCCCCCTAGTGATCACTCCATAGAGATGTATAATACTGGAGTCACCGCCCCCTAGTGATCACTCCATAGAGATGTATAATACTGGAGTCATCGCCCCCTAGTGGCCCCTCCATAGAGATGTATAATACTGGAGTCACCGCCCCCTAGTGATCACTCCATAGAAATGTATAATACTGGAGTCACCGCCCCCTAGTGACCACTCCATAGAGATGTATAATACTGGAGTCACCGCCCCCTAGTGACCACTCCATAGAAATGTATAATACTGGAGTCACCGCCCCCTAGTGACCACTCCATAGAGATGTATAATACTGGAGTCAGCGCCCCCTAGTGACCCCTCTATAGAGATGTATAATACTGGAGTCACCACCCCCTAGTGACCACTCCATAGAAATGTATAATACTGGAGTCACCGCCCCCTAGTGACCACTCCATAGAGATGTATAATACTGGAGTCAGCGCCCCCTAGTGACCACTCCATAGAGATGTATAATACTGGAGTCACCGCCCCCTAGTGACCACTCCATAGAAATGTATAATACTGGAGTCACCGCCCCCTAGTGACCACTCCATAGAAATGTATAATACTGGAGTCACCGCCCCCTAGTGACCACTCCATAGAGATGTATAATACTGGAGTCACCGCCCCCTAGTGATCACTCCATAGAGATGTATAATACTGGAGTCACCTCCCCCTAGTGACCACTCCATAGAAATGTATAATACTGGAGTCACCGCCCCCTAGTGACCACTCCATAGAGATGTATAATACTGGAGTCACCGCCCCCTAGTGACCACTCCATAGAGATGTATAATACTGGAGTCACCGCCCCCTAGTGACCCCTCCATAGAGATGTATAATACTGGAGTCACCGCCCCCTAGTGACCCCTCCATAGACATGTATAATACTGGAGTCACCGCCCCCTAGTGACCCCTCCATAGAAATGTATAATACTGGAGTCACCGCCCCCTAGTGACCACTCCATAGAGATGTATAATACTGGAGTCACCGCCCCCTAGTGACCACTCCATAGAGATGTATAATACTGGAGTCACCGCCCCCTAGTGACCCCTCCATAGAAATGTATAATACTGGAGTCACCGCCCCCTAGTGACCCCTCCATAGAAATGTATAATACTGGAGTCACCGCCCCCTAGTGATCACTCCATAGAGATGTATAATACTGGAGTCACCGCCCCCTAGTGACCACTCCATAGAGATGTATAATACTGGAGTCACCGCCCCCTAGTGACCACCCCATAGAGATGTATAATACTGGAGTCACCGCCCCCTAGTGACCACTCCATAGAGATCTATAATACTGGAGTCACCTCCCCCTAGTGACCACTCCATAGAGATGTATAATACTGGAGTCACCGCCCCCTAGTGACCCCTCCATAGAGATGTATAATACTGGAGTCACCGCCCCCTAGTGACCACTCCATAGAGATGTATAATACTGGAGTCACCGCCCCCTAGTGACCACTCCATAGAAATGTATAATACTGGAGTCACCGCCCCCTAGTGACCACTCCATAGAAATGTATAATAATGGAGTCACCACCCCCTAGTGACCCCTCCATAGAAATGTATAATACTGGAGTCACCGCCCCCTAGTGACCACTCCATAGAAATGTATAATACTGGAGTCACCGCCCCCTAGTGACCACTCCATAGAGATGTATAATACTGGAGTCACCGCCCCCTAGTGACCCCTCCATAGAGATGTATAATACTGGAGTCACCGCCCCCTAGTGACCCCTCCATAGAGATGTATAATACTGGAGTCACCGCCCCCTAGTGACCACTCCATAGAGATGTATAATACTGGAGTCACCGCCCCCTAGTGACCCCTCCATAGAAATGTATAATACTGGAGTCACCGCCCCCTAGTGATCTCTCCATAGAGATGTATAATACTGGAGTCACCGCCCCCTAGTGACCACTCCATAGAAATGTATAATACTGGAGTCACCGCCCCCTAGTGACCCCTCCATAGAAATGTATAATACTGGAGTCACCGCCCCCTAGTGAACACTCCATAGAGATGTATAATACTGGAGTCACCGCCCCCTAGTGACCACTCCATAGAGATGTATAATACTGGAGTCACCGCCCCCTAGTGAACACTCCATAGAGATGTATAATACAGGAGTCACCGCCCACTAGTGACACCTCCATAGAGATGTATAATACTGGAGTCACCGCCCCCTAGTGACCACTCCATAGAGATGTATAATACTGGAGTCACCGCCCCCTAGTGACCACTCCATAGAGATGTATAATACTGGAGTCATCGCCCCCTAGTGACCACTCCATAGAGATGTATAATACTGGAGTCACCCCCCCTAGTGACCCCTCCATAGAAATGTATAATACTGGAGTCACCGCCCCCTAGTGAACACTCCATAGAGATGTATAATACTGGAGTCACCGCCCCCTAGTGACCACTCCATAGAGATGTATAATACTGGAGTCACCGCCCCCTAGTGAACACTCCATAGAGATGTATAATACAGGAGTCACCGCCCACTAGTGACACCTCCATAGAGATGTATAATACTGGAGTCACCGCCCCCTAGTGACCACTCCATAGAGATGTATAATACTGGAGTCACCGCCCCCTAGTGACCACTCCATAGAGATGTATAATACTGGAGTCACCGCCCCCTAGTGACCACTCCATAGAGATCTATAATACTGGAGTCACCTCCCCCTAGTGACCACTCCATAGAGATGTATAATACTGGAGTCACCGCCCCCTAGTGACCCCTCCATAGAGATGTATAATACTGGAGTCACCGCCCCCTAGTGACCACTCCATAGAGATGTATAATACTGGAGTCACCGCCCCCTAGTGACCACTCTATAGAGATGTATAATACTGGAGTCATCGCCCCCTAGTGACCACTCCATAGAGATGTATAATACTGGAGTCACCGCCCCCTAGTGACCCCTCCATAGACATGTATAATACTGGAGTCACCGCCCCCTAGTGACCCCTCCATAGAGATGTATAATACTGGAGTCACTGCCCCCTAGTGACCACTCCATAGAGATGTATAATACTGGAGTCACTGCCCCCTAGTGACCACTCCATAGAGATGTATAATACTGGAGTCACCGCCCCCTAGTGATCCCTCCATAGAAATGTATAATACTGGAGTCACCGCCCCCTAGTGACCACTCCATAGAGATGTATAATACTGGAGTCACCGCCCCCTAGTGACCACTCCATAGAAATGTATAATACTGGAGTCACCGCCCCCTAGTGACCACTCCATAGAAATGTATAATACTGGAGTCACCGCCCCCTAGTGACCCCTCCATAGAGATGTATAATACTGGAGTCACCGCCCCCTAGTGATCCTTCCATAGAGATGTATAATACTGGAGTCACCGCCCCCTAGTGACCACTCCATAGAGATGTATAATACTGGAGTCACCGCCCCCTAGTGATCACTCCATAGAGATGTATAATACTGGAGTCACCGCCCCCTAGTGATCACTCCATAGAGATGTATAATACTGGAGTCACCGCCCCCTAGTGATCACTCCATAGAGATGTATAATACTGGAGTCACCGCCCCCTAGTGACCCCTCCATAGAGATGTATAATACTGGAGTCACCGCCCCCTAGTGATCCCTCCATAGAAATGTATAATACTGGAGTCACCGCCCCCTAGTGACCCCTCCATAGAGATGTATAATACTGGAGTCACCGCCCCCTAGTGATCACTCCATAGAAATGTATAATACTGGAGTCACCGACACCCCTAGTGACCCCTCCATAGAGATGTATAATACTGGAGTCACCGCCCCCTAGTGATCACTCCATAGAGATGTATAATACTGGAGTCACCGCCCCCTAGTGATCACTCCATAGAGATGTATAATACTGGAGTCATCGCCCCCTAGTGGCCCCTCCATAGAGATGTATAATACTGGAGTCACCGCCCCCTAGTGATCACTCCATAGAAATGTATAATACTGGAGTCACCGCCCCCTAGTGACCACTCCATAGAGATGTATAATACTGGAGTCACCGCCCCCTAGTGACCACTCCATAGAAATGTATAATACTGGAGTCACCGCCCCCTAGTGACCACTCCATAGAGATGTATAATACTGGAGTCAGCGCCCCCTAGTGACCCCTCTATAGAGATGTATAATACTGGAGTCACCACCCCCTAGTGACCACTCCATAGAAATGTATAATACTGGAGTCACCGCCCCCTAGTGACCACTCCATAGAGATGTATAATACTGGAGTCAGCGCCCCCTAGTGATCCCTCTATAGAGATGTATAATACTGGAGTCACCGCCCCCTAGTGACCACTCCATAGAAATGTATAATACTGGAGTCACCGCCCCCTAGTGACCACTCCATAGAGATGTATAATACTGGAGTCACCGCCCCCTAGTGATCACTCCATAGAGATGTATAATACTGGAGTCACCTCCCCCTAGTGACCACTCCATAGAAATGTATAATACTGGAGTCACCGCCCCCTAGTGACCACTCCATAGAGATGTATAATACTGGAGTCACCGCCCCCTAGTGACCACTCCATAGAGATGTATAATACTGGAGTCACCGCCCCCTAGTGACCCCTCCATAGAGATGTATAATACTGGAGTCACCGCCCCCTAGTGACCCCTCCATAGACATGTATAATACTGGAGTCACCGCCCCCTAGTGACCCCTCCATAGAAATGTATAATACTGGAGTCACCGCCCCCTAGTGACCACTCCATAGAGATGTATAATACTGGAGTCACCGCCCCCTAGTGAACACTCCATAGAGATGTATAATACAGGAGTCACCGCCCACTAGTGACACCTCCATAGAGATGTATAATACTGGAGTCACCGCCCCCTAGTGACCACTCCATAGAGATGTATAATACTGGAGTCACCGCCCCCTAGTGACCACTCCATAGAGATGTATAATACTGGAGTCACCGCCCCCTAGTGACCACTCCATAGAGATCTATAATACTGGAGTCACCTCCCCCTAGTGACCACTCCATAGAGATGTATAATACTGGAGTCACCGCCCCCTAGTGACCCCTCCATAGAGATGTATAATACTGGAGTCACCGCCCCCTAGTGACCACTCCATAGAGATGTATAATACTGGAGTCACCGCCCCCTAGTGACCACTCTATAGAGATGTATAATACTGGAGTCATCGCCCCCTAGTGACCACTCCATAGAGATGTATAATACTGGAGTCACCGCCCCCTAGTGACCCCTCCATAGACATGTATAATACTGGAGTCACCGCCCCCTAGTGACCCCTCCATAGAGATGTATAATACTGGAGTCACTGCCCCCTAGTGACCACTCCATAGAGATGTATAATACTGGAGTCACTGCCCCCTAGTGACCACTCCATAGAGATGTATAATACTGGAGTCACCGCCCCCTAGTGATCCCTCCATAGAAATGTATAATACTGGAGTCACCGCCCCCTAGTGACCACTCCATAGAGATGTATAATACTGGAGTCACCGCCCCCTAGTGACCACTCCATAGAAATGTATAATACTGGAGTCACCGCCCCCTAGTGACCACTCCATAGAAATGTATAATACTGGAGTCACCGCCCCCTAGTGACCCCTCCATAGAGATGTATAATACTGGAGTCACCGCCCCCTAGTGATCCTTCCATAGAGATGTATAATACTGGAGTCACCGCCCCCTAGTGACCACTCCATAGAGATGTATATTACTGGAGTCACCGCCCCCTAGTGACCTCTCCATAGAGATGTATAATACTGGAGTCACCGCCCCCTAGTGACCACTCCATAGAGATGTATAATACTGGAGTCACCGCCCCCTAGTGACCACTCCATAGAAATGTATAATACTGGAGTCACCGCCCCCTAGTGACCAGTCCATAGAAATGTATAATACTGGAGTCACCGCCCCCTAGTGACCACTCCATAGAGATGTATAATACTGGAGTCACCGCCCCCTAGTGACCCCTCCATAGAGATGTATAATACTGGAGTCACCGCCCCCTAGTGACCACTCCATAGAGATGTATAATACTGGAGTCAGCGCCCCCTAGTGACCACTCCATAGAGATGTATAATACTGGAGTCACCGCCCCCTAGTGACCACTCCATAGAGATGTATAATACTGGAGTCACCGCCCCCTAGTGACCCCTCCATAGAAATGTATAATACTGGAGTCACCTCCCCCTAGTGACCCCTCCATAGAGATGTATAATACTGGAGTCACCGCCCCCTAGTGACCACTCCATAGAAATGTATAATACTGGAGTCACCGCCCCCTAGTGACCCCTCCATAGAGATGTATAATACTGGAGTCACCGCCCCCTAGTGACCACTCCATAGAAATGTATAATACTGGAGTCACCGCCCCCTAGTGACCCCTCCATAGAGATGTATAATACTGGAGTCATCGCCCCCTAGTGACCACTCCATAGAGATGTATAATACTGGAGTCACCGCCCCCTAGTGATCACTCCATAGAGATGTATAATACTGGAGTCACCGCCCCCTAGTGACCCCTCCATAGAAATGTATAATACTGGAGTCACCGCCCCCTAGTGATCACTCCATAGAAATGTATAATACTGGAGTCATCGCCCCCTAGTGACCCCTCCATAGAGATGTATAATACTGGAGTCACCGCCCCCTAGTGACCACTCCATAGAAATGTATAATACTGGAGTCACCGCCCCCTAGTGACCCCTCCATAGAGATGTATAATACTGGAGTCACCGCCCCCTAGTGATCACTCCATAGAGATGTATAATACTGGAGTCACCGCCCCCTAGTGACCCCTCCATAGAAATGTATAATACTGGAGTCACCGCCCCCTAGTGATCACTCCATAGAGATGTATAATACTGGAGTCACCACCCCCTAGTGATCCCTCCATAGAGATGTATAATACTGGAGTCACCGCCCCCTAGTGATCACTCCATAGAGATGTATAATACTGGAGTCACCGCCCCCTAGTGACCCCTCCATAGAGATGTATAATACTGGAGTCACCGCCCCCTAGTGACCACTCCATAGAGATGTATAATACTAGAGTCACCGCCCCCTAGTGATTACTCCATAGAGATGTATAATACTGGAGTCACCGCCCCCTAGTGACTACTCCATAGAGATGTATAATACTGGAGTCACCGCCCCCTAGTGATCACTCCATAGAGATGTATAATACTGGAGTCACCGCCCCCTAGTGACCACTTCATAGAGATGTATAATACTGGAGTCACCGCCCCCTAGTGACCACTCCATAGAGATGTATAATACTGGAGTCACCACCCCCTAGTGACCACTCCATAGAAATGTATAATACTGGAGTCACCGCCCCCTAGTGACCCCTCCATAGAGATGTATAATACTGGAGTCACTGCCCCCTAGTGACCACTCCATAGAGATGTATAATACTGGAGTCACTGCCCCCTAGTGACCACTCCATAGAGATGTATAATACTGGAGTCACCGCCCCCTAGTGACCACTCCATAGAGATGTATAATACTGGAGTCATCGCCCCCTAGTGACCACTCCATAGAAATGTATAATACTGGAGTCACCGCCCCCTAGTGATCACTGCATAGAAATGTATAATACTGGAGTCACCGCCCCCTAGTGACCAGTCCATAGAAATGTATAATACTGGAGTCACCGCCCCCTAGTGACCCCTCTATAGAGATGTATAATACTGGAGTCACCGCCCCCTAGTGACCCCTCCATAGAGATGTATAATACTGGAGTCACCGCCCCCTAGTGACCACTCCATAGAGATGTATAATACTGGAGTCACCGCCCCCTAGTGACCACTCCATAGAAATGTATAATACTGGAGTCACCGCCCCCTAGTGACCAGTCCATAGAAATGTATAATACTGGAGTCACCGCCCCCTAGTGACCACTCCATAGAGATGTATAATACTGGAGTCATCGCCCCCTAGTGACCACTCCATAGAGATGTATAATACTGGAGTCACCGCCCCCTAGTGACCACTCCATAGAGATGTATAATACTGGAGTCATCGCCCCCTAGTGACCACTCCATAGAAATGTATAATACTGGAGTCACCGCCCCCTAGTGATCACTGCATAGAAATGTATAATACTGGAGTCACCGCCCCCTAGTGACCAGTCCATAGAAATGTATAATACTGGAGTCACCGCCCCCTAGTGACCCCTCTATAGAGATGTATAATACTGGAGTCACCGCCCCCTAGTGACCCCTCCATAGAGATGTATAATACTGGAGTCACCGCCCCCTAGTGACCACTCCATAGAGATGTATAATACTGGAGTCACCGCCCCCTAGTGACCACTCCATAGAAATGTATAATACTGGAGTCACCGCCCCCTAGTGACCAGTCCATAGAAATGTATAATACTGGAGTCACCGCCCCCTAGTGACCACTCCATAGAGATGTATAATACTGGAGTCACCGCCCCCTAGTGATCACTCCATAGAGATGTATAATACTGGAGTCACCGCCCCCTAGTGACCTCTCCATAGAGATGTATAATACTGGAGTCACCACCCCCTAGTGACCTCTCCATAGAGATGTATAATACTGGAGTCACCGCCCCCTAGTGACCTCTCCATAGAGATGTATAATACTGGAGTCACCGCCCCCTAGTGACCACTCCATAGAAATGTATAATACTGGAGTCACCGCCCCCTAGTGACCTCTCCATAGAAATGTATAATACTGGAGTCACCGCCCCCTAGTGATCACTCCATAGAGATGTATAATACTGGAGTCACCGCCCCCTAGTGACCACTCCATAGAGATGTATAATACTGGAGTCACCGCCCCCTAGTGATCACTCCATAGAGATGTATAATACTGGAGTCACCGCCCCCTAGTGATCACTCCATAGAGATGTATAATACTGGAGTCACCGCCCCCTAGTGACCACTCCATAGAGATGTATAATACTGGAGTCACCGCCCCCTAGTGATCACTCCATAGAGATGTATAATACTGGAGTCACCGCCCCCTAGTGACCCCTCCATAGAGATGTATAATACTGGAGTCACCGCCCCCTAGTGACCACTCCATAGAGATGTATAATACTGGAGTCACCGCCCCCCTAGTGACCCCTCCATAGAGATGTATAATACTGGAGTCACCGCCCCCCTAGTGACCCCTCCATAGAGATGTATAATACTGGAGTCACCGCCCCCCTAGTGACCCCTCCATAGAGATGTATAATACTGGAGTCACCGCCCCCTAGTGATCACTCCATAGAAATGTATAATACTGGAGTCACCGCCCCCTAGTGATCACTCCATAGAAATGTATAATACTGGAGTCACCGCCCCCTAGTGACCCCTCCATAGAGATGTATAATACTGGAGTCACCTCCCCCTAGTGACCACTCCATAGAGATGTATAATACTGGAGTCACCGCCCCCTAGTGACCACTCCATAGAGATGTATAATACTGGAGTCACCGCCCCCTAGTGACCCCTCCATAGAAATGTATAATACTGGAGTCACCGCCCCCTAGTGACCCCTCCATAGAGATGTATAATACAGGAGTCACCGCCCCCTAGTGATCACTCCATAGAGATGTATAATACTGGAGTCACCGCCCCCTAGTGACCACTCCATAGAAATGTATAATACTGGAGTCACCACCCCCTAGTGACCACTCCATAGAAATGTATAATACTGGAGTCACCGCCCCCTAGTGACCACTCCATAGAGATGTATAATACCGGAGTCACCGCCCCCTAGTGACCACTCCATAGAGATGTATAATACTGGAGTCACCGCCCCCTAGTGATCACTCCATAGAGATGTATAATACTGGAGTCACCGCCCCCTAGTGACCACTCCATAGAGATGTATAATACTGGAGTCACCGCCCCCTAGTGACCACTCCATAGAAATGTATAATACTGGAGTCACCGCCCCCTAGTGACCCCTCCATAGAGATGTATAATACTGGAGTCACCGCCCCCTAGTGACCACTCCATAGAAATGTATAATACTGGAGTCACCGCCCCCTAGTGACCCCTCCATAGAGATGTATAATACTGGAGTCACCGCCCCCTAGTGATCACTCCATAGAGATGTATAATACTGGAGTCACCGCCCCCTAGTGACCCCTCCATAGAGATGTATAATACTGGAGTCACCGCCCCCTAGTGACTACTCCATAGAAATGTATAATACTGGAGTCACCGCCCCCTAGTGATCACTCCATAGAGATGTATAATACTGGAGTCACCGCCCCCTACTGACTCCTCCATAGAGATGTATAATACTGGAGTCACCGCCCCCTAGTGACCCCTCCATAGAAATGTATAATACTGGAGTCACCGCCCCCTAGTGACCCCTCCATAGAGATGTATAATACTGGAGTCATCGCCCCCTAGTGACCACTCCATAGAGATGTATAATACTGGAGTCACCGCCCCCTAGTGACCACTCCATAGAGATGTATAATACTGGAGTCACCGCCCCCTAGTGACCACTCCATAGAGATGTATAATACTGGAGTCACCGCCCCCTAGTGACCACTCCATAGAGATGTATAATACTGGAGTCACCGCCCCCTAGTGACCCCTCCATAGAAATGTATAATACTGGAGTCACCGCCCCCTAGTGACCACTCCATAGAGATGTATAATACTGGAGTCACCGCCCCCTAGTGACCACTCCATAGAGATGTATAATACTGGAGTCACCGTCCCCTAGTGACCACTCCATAGAGATGTATAATACTGGAGTCACCGCCCCCTAGTGATCACTCCATAGAAATGTATAATACTGGAGTCACCGCCCCCTAGTGACCACTCCATAGAGATGTATAATACTGGAGTCACCGCCCCCTAGTGACCCCTCCATAGAGATGTATAATACAGGAGTCACCGCCCCCTAGTGACCACTCCATAGAGATGTATAATACTGGAGTCACCGCCCCCCTAGTGACCACTCCATAGAGATGTATAATACTGGAGTCACCGCCCCCTAGTGATCACTCCATAGAAATGTATAATACTGGAGTCACCGCCCCCTAGTGACCACTCCATAGAGATGTATAATACTGGAGTCACCGCCCCCTAGTGACCACTCCATAGAGATGTATAATACTGGAGTCACCGCCCCCTAGTGACCCCTCCATAGAGATGTATAATACTGGAGTCACCGCCCCCTAGTGACCACTCCATAGAAATGTATAATACTGGAGTCACCGCCCCCTAGTGACCACTCCATAGAGATGTATAATACTGGAGTCACCGCCCCATAGTGACCACTCCATAGAGATGTATAATACTGGAGTCACCGCCCCCTAGTGACCACTCCATAGAGATGTATAATACTGGAGTCACCGCCCCCTAGTGACCACTCCATAGAGATGTATAATACTGGAGTCACCGCCCCCTAGTGACCACTCCATAGAGATGTATAATACTGGAGTCACCGCCCCCTAGTGACCCCTCCATAGAGATGTATAATACTGGAGTCACCGCCCCCTAGTGACCCCTCCATAGAGATGTATAATACTGGAGTCACCGCCCCCTAGTGACCCCTCCATAGAGATGTATAATACTGGAGTCACCGCCCCCTAGTGACCACTCCATAGAGATGTATAATACTGGAGTCACCGCCCCCTAGTGACCACTCCATAGAAATGTATAATACTGGAGTCACCGCCCCCTAGTGACCACTCCATAGAGATGTATAATACTGGAGTCATCGCCCCCTAGTGACCCCTCCATAGAAATGTATAATACTGGAGTCACCGCCCCCTAGTGACCTCTCCATAGAGATGTATAATACTGGAGTCATCGCCCCCTAGTGATCACTCCATAGAGATGTATAATACTGGAGTCACCGCCCCCTAGTGACCCCTCCATAGAAATGTATAATACTGGAGTCACCGCCCCCTAGTGACCCCTCCATAGAGATGTATAATACTGGAGTCACCGCCCCTCTAGTGATCCCTCTATAGAGATGTATAATACTGGAGTCACCGCCCCCTAGTGACCCCTCCATAGAGATGTATAATACTGGAGTCACCTCCCCCTAGTGACCACTCCATAGAGATGTATAATACTGGAGTCACCGCCCCCTAGTGACCCCTCCATAGAGATCTATAATACTGGAGTCACCTCCCCCTAGTGACCACTCCATAGAGATGTATAATACTGGAGTCACCGCCCCCTAGTGACCACTCCATAGAAATGTATAATACTGGAGTCACCGCCCCCTAGTGACACCTCCATAGAGATGTATAATACTGGAGTCACCGCCCCCTAGTGACCACTCCATAGAGATGTATAATACTGGAGTCACCGCCCCCTAGTGACCACTCCATAGAAATGTATAATACTGGAGTCACCGCCCCCTAGTGACCACTCCATAGAAATGTATAATACTGGAGTCACCGCCCCCTAGTGATCACTCCATAGAGATGTATAATACTGGAGTCACCGCCCCCTAGTGACCACTCCATAGAGATGTATAATACTGGAGTCACCGCCCCCTAGTGACCACTCCATAGAGATGTATAATACTAGAGTCACCGCCCCCTAGTGACCACTCCATAGAGATGTATAATACTGGAGTCACCGCCCCCTAGTGACACCTCCATAGAGATGTATAATACTGGAGTCACCGCCCCCTAGTGACACCTCCATAGAGATGTATAATACTGGAGTCACCGCCCCCTAGTGACCCCTCCATAGAAATGTATAATACTGGAGTCACCGCCCCCTAGTGACCACTCCATAGAGATGTATAATACTGGAGTCACCGCCCCCTAGTGACCATTCCATAGAAATGTATAATACTGGAGTCACCGCCCCCTAGTGACCACTCCATAGAGATGTATAATACTGGAGTCACCGCCCCCTAGTGATCACTCCATAGAGATGTATAATACTGGAGTCACCGCCCCCTAGTGACCCCTCCATAGAAATGTATAATACTGGAGTCACCGCCCCCTAGTGACCACTCCATAGAGATGTATAATACTGGAGTCACCGCCCCCTAGTGACCACTCCATAGAGATGTATAATACTGGAGTCACCGCCCCCTAGTGACCCCTCCATAGAGATGTATAATACTGGAGTCACCGCCCCCTAGTGACCCCTCCATAGAGATGTATAATACTGGAGTCACCGCCCCCTAGTGACCCCTCCATAGAGATGTATAATACTGGAGTCACCGCCCCCTAGTGACCCCTCCATAGAGATGTATAATACTGGAGTCACCGCCCCCTAGTGACCCCTCCATAGAGATGTATAATACTGGAGTCACCGCCCCCTAGTGACCCCTCCATAGAGATGTATAATACTGGAGTCACCGCCCCCTAGTGACCACTCCATAGAGATGTATAATACTGGAGTCACCGCCCCCTAGTGACCACTCCATAGAAATGTATAATACTGGAGTCACCGCCCCCTAGTGACCTCTCCATAGAGATGTATAATACTGGAGTCATCGCCCCCTAGTGACCCCTCCATAGAAATGTATAATACTGGAGTCACCGCCCCCTAGTGACCACTCCATAGAGATGTATAATACTGGAGTCACCGCCCCTCTAGTGATCCCTCTATAGAGATGTATAATACTGGAGTCACCGCCCCCTAGTGACCACTCCATAGAGATGTATAATACTGGAGTCACCGCCCCTCTAGTGATCCCTCTATAGAGATGTATAATACTGGAGTCACCGCCCCCTAGTGACCACTCCATAGAAATGTATAATACTGGAGTCACCGCCCCCTAGTGACCCCTCCATAGAGATGTATAATACTGGAGTCACCGCCCCTCTAGTGATCCCTCTATAGAGATGTATAATACTGGAGTCACCGCCCCCTAGTGACCCCTCCATAGAGATGTATAATACTGGAGTCACCGCCCCTCTAGTGATCCCTCTATAGAGATGTATAATACTGGAGTCACCGCCCCCTAGTGACCACTCCATAGAAATGTATAATACTGGAGTCACCGCCCCCTAGTGACCACTCCATAGAGATGTATAATACTGGAGTCACCGCCCCCTAGTGACCACTCCATAGAGATCTATAATACTGGAGTCACCTCCCCCTAGTGACCCCTCCATAGAGATGTATAATACTGGAGTCACCGCCCCCTAGTGATCCCTCCATAGAGATGTATAATACTGGAGTCACCGCCCCCTAGTGACCACTCCATAGAGATGTATAATACTGGAGTCACCACCCCCTAGTGACCACTCCATAGAGATGTATAATACTGGAGTCACCGCCCCCTAGTGACCCCTCCATAGAGATGTATAATATCTGAGTCACCGCCCCCTAGTGACCACTCCATAGAGATGTATAATACTGGAGTCACCGCCCCCTAGTGACCACTCCATAGAGATGTATGATACTGGAGTCACCGCCCCCTAGTGACACCTCCATAGAGATGTATAATACTGGAGTCACCGCCCCCTAGTGACCACTCCATAGAGATGTATAATACTGGAGTCACCGCCCCCTAGTGACCCCTCCATAGAAATGTATAATACTGGAGTCACCGCCCCCTAGTGACCCCTCCATAGAAATGTATAATACTGGAGTCACCGCCCCCTAGTGACACCTCCATAGAGATGTATAATACTGGAGTCACCGCCCCCTAGTGACCACTCCATAGAGATGTATAATACTGGAGTCACCGCCCCCTAGTGACCACTCCATAGAGATGTATAATACTGGAGTCACCGCCCCCTAGTGACCACTCCATAGAGATCTATAATACTGGAGTCACCTCCCCCTAGTGACCACTCCATAGAGATGTATAATACTGGAGTCACCGCCCCCTAGTGACCCCTCCATAGAGATGTATAATACTGGAGTCACCGCCCCCTAGTGACCACTCCATAGAGATGTATAATACTGGAGTCACCGCCCCCTAGTGACCACTCCATAGAGATGTATAATACTGGAGTCACCGCCCCCTAGTGACCCCTCCATAGACATGTATAATACTGGAGTCACCGCCCCCTAGTGACCCCTCCATAGAGATGTATAATACTGGAGTCATCGCCCCCTAGTGATCACCCCATAGAGATGTATAATACTGGAGTCACCGCCCCCTAGTGACCACTCCATAGAGATGTATAATACTGGAGTCACCGCCCCCTAGTGACCCCTCTATAGAGATGTATAATACTGGAGTCACCGCCCCCTAGTGACACCTCCATAGAGATGTATAATACTGGAGTCACCTCCCCCTAGTGATCACTGCATAGAAATGTATAATACTGGAGTCACCGCCCCCTAGTGACCACTCCATAGAAATGTATAATACTGGAGTCACCGCCCCCTAGTGACCACTCCATAGAGATGTATAATACTGGAGTCACCGCCCCCTAGTGACCCCTCTATAGAGATGTATAATACTGGAGTCACCGCCCCCTAGTGACCAGTCCATAGAGATGTATAATACTGGAGTCACCGCCCCCTAGTGACCACTCCATAGAAATGTATAATACTGGAGTCACCGCCCCCTAGTGACCACTCCATAGAGATGTATAATACTGGAGTCACCGCCCCCTAGTGACCACTCCATAGAGATGTATAATACTGGAGTCACCGCCCCCTAGTGATCACTCCTTAGAGATGTATAATACTGGAGTCACCGCCCCCTAGTGATCACTCCTTAGAGATGTATAATACTGGAGTCACCGCCCCCTAGTGACCCCTCCATAGAAATGTATAATACTGGAGTCACCGCCCCCTAGTGACCACTCCATAGAGATGTATAATACTGGAGTCACCGCCCCCTAGTGACCCCTCCATAGACATGTATAATACTGGAGTCACCGCCCCCTAGTGACCCCTCCATAGAGATGTATAATACGGGAGTCACCGCCCCCTAGTGACCTCTCCATAGAGATGTATAATACTGGAGTCACCGCCCCCTAGTGACCCCTCCATAGAGATGTATAATACTGGAGTCACCGCCCCCTAGTGACCCCTCCATAGACATGTATAATACTGGAGTCACCGCCCCCTAGTGACCCCTCCATAGAGATGTATAATACTGGAGTCACCGCCCCCTAGTGACCCCTCCATAGAGATGTATAATACTGGAGTCACCGCCCCCTAGTGATCCCTCCATAGAAATGTATAATACTGGAGTCACCGCCCCCTAGTGACCATTCCATAGAGATGTATAATACTGGAGTCACCGCCCCCTAGTGACCACTCCATAGAAATGTATAATACTGGAGTCACCGCCCCCTAGTGACCACTCCATAGAGATGTATAATACTGGAGTCACCGCCCCCTAGTGACCCCTCCATAGAGATATATAATACTGGAGTCACCGCCCCCTAGTGATCACTCCATAGAGATATATAATACTGGAGTCACCGCCCCCTAGTGATCCCTCCATAGAAATGTATAATACTGGAGTCACCGCCCCCTAGTGACCACTCCATAGAGATGTATAATACTGGAGTCACCGCCCCCTAGTGACCACTCCATAGAAATGTATAATACTGGAGTCACCGCCCCCTAGTGACCCCTCCATAGAGATGTATAATACTGGAGTCACCGCCCCCTAGTGATCCCTCCATAGAAATGTATAATACTGGAGTCACCGCCCCCTAGTGACCACTCCATAGAGATGTATAATACTGGAGTCACCGCCCCCTAGTGACCACTCCATAGAAATGTATAATACTGGAGTCACCGCCCCCTAGTGACCCCTCCATAGAGATGTATAATACTGGAGTCACCGCCCCCTAGTGATCACTCCATAGAGATGTATAATACAGGAGTCACCGCCCCCTAGTGACCACTCCATAGAGATGTATAATACTGGAGTCACCGCCCCCCTAGTGACCACTCCATAGAGATGTATAATACTGGAGTCACCGCCCCCTAGTGACCCCTCCATAGAGATATATAATACTGGAGTCACCGCCCCCTAGTGATCACTCCATAGAGATGTATAATACTGGAGTCACCGCCCCCTAGTGATCACTCCATAGAAATGTATAATACTGGAGTCACCGACACCCCTAGTGACCCCTCCATAGAGATGTATAATACTGGAGTCACCGCCCCCTAGTGACCCCTCCATAGAGATGTATAATACTGGAGTCACCGCCCCCTAGTGATCACTCCATAGAGATGTATAATACTGGAGTCACCGCCCCCTAGTGATCACTCCATAGAGATGTATAATACTGGAGTCATCGCCCCCTAGTGACCACTCCATAGAGATGTATAATACTGGAGTCATCGCCCCCTAGTGGCCCCTCCATAGAGATGTATAATACTGGAGTCATCGCCCCCTAGTGGCCCCTCCATAGATATGTATAATACTGGAGTCATCGCCCCCTAGTGGCCCCTCCATAGATATGTATAATACTGGAGTCATCGCCCCCTAGTGACCCCTCCATAGAAATGTATAATACTGGAGTCACCGCCCCCTAGTGACCACTCCATAGAGATGTATAATACTGGAGTCACCTCCCCCTAGTGACCACTCCATAGAGATGTATAATACTGGAGTCACCGCCCCCTAGTGATCACTCCATAGACATGTATAATACTGGAGTCACCGCCCCCTAGTGACCCCTCCATAGAGATGTATAATACTGGAGTCACCGCCCCCTAGTGATCACTCCATAGAAATGTATAATACTGGAGTCACCGCCCCCTAGTGATCACTCCATAGAAATGTATAATACTCCAGTCACCGCCCCCTAGTGACCACTCCATAGAGATGTATAATACTGGAGTCACCGCCCCCTAGTGACCCCTCCATAGAAATGTATAATACTGGAGTCACCGCCCCCTAGTGACCACTCCATAGAGATGTATAATACTGGAGTCACCGCCCCCTAGTGACCACTCCATAGAAATGTATAATACTGGAGTCACCGCCCCCTAGTGACCCCTCCATAGAGATGTATAATACTGGAGTCACCGCCCCCTAGTGACCACTCCATAGAGATGTATAATACTGGAGTCAGCGCCCCCTAGTGACCCCTCCATAGAGATGTATAATACTGGAGTCACCGCCCCCTAGTGACCACTCCATAGAGATGTATAATACTGGAGTCACCTCCCCCTAGTGACCCCTCCATAGAGATGTATAATACTGGAGTCACCGCCCCCTAGTGACCCCTCCATATAAATGTATAATACTGGAGTCACCGCCCCCTAGTGACCCCTCTATAGAGATGTATAATACTGGAGTCACCGCCCCTCTAGTGATCCCTCTATAGAGATGTATAATACTGGAGTCACCGCCCCCTAGTGACCACTCCATAGAAATGTATAATACTGGAGTCACCGCCCCCTAGTGACCACTCCATAGAGATGTATAATACTGGAGTCACCGCCCCCTAGTGATCACTCCATAGAGATGTATAATACTGGAGTCACCGCCCCCTAGTGACCACTCCATAGAGATCTATAATACTGGAGTCACCTCCCCCTAGTGACCACTCCATAGAGATGTATAATACTGGAGTCACCGCCCCCTAGTGATCACTCCATAGAGATGTATAATACTGGAGTCACCGCCCCCTAGTGACCACTCCATAGAGATGTATAATACTGGAGTCACCGCCCCCTAGTGACCACTCCATAGAGATGTATAATACTGGAGTCACCGCCCCCTAGTGACCACTCCATAGAGATGTATAATACTGGAGTCACCACCCCCTAGTGACCCCTCCATAGAGATGTATAATACTGGAGTCACCGCCCCCTAGTGACCACTCCATAGAGATGTATAATACTGGAGTCACCGCCCCCTAGTGACCACTCCATAGAAATGTATAATACTGGAGTCACCGCCCCCTAGTGACCACTCCATAGAAATGTATAATAATGGAGTCACCACCCCCTAGTGACCCCTCCATAGAAATGTATAATACCGGAGTCACCGCCCCCTAGTGACCACTACATAGAAATGTATAATACTGGAGTCACCGCCCCCTAGTGATCTCTCCATAGAGATGTATAATACTGGAGTCACCGCCCCCTAGTGACCACTCCATAGAAATGTATAATACTGGAGTCACCGCCCCCTAGTGACCCCTCCATAGAAATGTATAATACTGGAGTCACCGCCCCCTAGTGAACACTCCATAGAGATGTATAATACTGGAGTCACCGCCCCCTAGTGACCACTCCATAGAGATGTATAATACTGGAGTCACCGCCCCCTAGTGATCACTCCATAGAAATGTATAATACTGGAGTCACCGCCCCCTAGTGAACACTCCATAGAGATGTATAATACAGGAGTCACCGCCCCCTAGTGACCACTCCATAGAAATGTATAATACTGGAGTCACCGCCCCCTAGTGACCCCTCCATAGAAATGTATAATACTGGAGTCACCGCCCCCTAGTGATCACTCCATAGAGATGTATAATACTGGAGTCACCGCCCCCTAGTGACCACTCCATAGAGATGTATAATACTGGAGTCACCGCCCCCTAGTGACCACTCCATAGAGATGTATAATACTGGAGTCATCGCCCCCTAGTGACCACTCCATAGAGATGTATAATACTGGAGTCACCGCCCCCTAGTGACCCCTCCATAGAGATGTATAATACTGGAGTCACTGCCCCCTAGTGACCACTCCATAGAGATGTATAATACTGGAGTCACTGCCCCCTAGTGACCACTCCATAGAGATGTATAATACTGGAGTCACCGCCCCCTAGTGATTCCTCCATAGAAATGTATAATACTGGAGTCACCGCCCCCTAGTGACCACTCCATAGAGATGTATAATACTGGAGTCACCGCCCCCTAGTGACCACTCCATAGAAATGTATAATACTGGAGTCACCGCCCCCTAGTGACCACTCCATAGAAATGTATAATACTGGAGTCACCGCCCCCTAGTGACCCCTCCATAGAGATGTATAATACTGGAGTCACCGCCCCCTAGTGATCCTTCCATAGAGATGTATAATACTGGAGTCACCGCCCCCTAGTGACCACTCCATAGAGATGTATATTACTGGAGTCACCGCCCCCTAGTGACCTCTCCATAGAGATGTATAATACTGGAGTCACCGCCCCCTAGTGACCACTCCATAGAGATGTATAATACTGGAGTCACCGCCCCCTAGTGACCACTCCATAGAAATGTATAATACTGGAGTCACCGCCCCCTAGTGACCACTCCATAGAGATGTATAATACTGGAGTCACCGCCCCCTAGTGACCACTCCATAGAGATGTATAATACTGGAGTCACCGCCCCCTAGTGACCCCTCCATAGAGATGTATAATACTGGAGTCACCGCCCCCTAGTGACCACTCCATAGAGATGTATAATACTGGAGTCAGCGCCCCCTAGTGACCACTCCATAGAGATGTATAATACTGGAGTCACCGCCCCCTAGTGACCACTCCATAGAGATGTATAATACTGGAGTCACCGCCCCCTAGTGACCCCTCCATAGAAATGTATAATACTGGAGTCACCTCCCCCTAGTGACCCCTCCATAGAGATGTATAATACTGGAGTCACCGCCCCCTAGTGACCACTCCATAGAAATGTATAATACTGGAGTCACCGCCCCCTAGTGACCCCTCCATAGAGATGTATAATACTGGAGTCACCGCCCCCTAGTGACCACTCCATAGAAATGTATAATACTGGAGTCACCGCCCCCTAGTGACCCCTCCATAGAGATGTATAATACTGGAGTCATCGCCCCCTAGTGACCACTCCATAGAGATGTATAATACTGGAGTCACCGCCCCCTAGTGATCACTCCATAGAGATGTATAATACTGGAGTCACCGCCCCCTAGTGACCCCTCCATAGAAATGTATAATACTGGAGTCACCGCCCCCTAGTGATCACTCCATAGAAATGTATAATACTGGAGTCATCGCCCCCTAGTGACCCCTCCATAGAGATGTATAATACTGGAGTCACCGCCCCCTAGTGACCACTCCATAGAAATGTATAATACTGGAGTCACCGCCCCCTAGTGACCCCTCCATAGAGATGTATAATACTGGAGTCACCGCCCCCTAGTGATCACTCCATAGAGATGTATAATACTGGAGTCACCGCCCCCTAGTGACCCCTCCATAGAAATGTATAATACTGGAGTCACCGCCCCCTAGTGATCACTCCATAGAGATGTATAATACTGGAGTCACCGCCCCCTAGTGACCCCTCCATAGAGATGTATAATACTGGAGTCACCGCCCCCTAGTGACCACTCCATAGAGATGTATAATACTGGAGTCACCGCCCCCTAGTGACCCCTCCATAGAGATGTATAATACTGGAGTCACCGCCCCCTAGTGACCACTCCATAGAGATGTATAATACTGGAGTCACCGCCCCCTAGTGACCACTTCATAGAGATGTATAATACTGGAGTCACCGCCCCCTAGTGACCACTCCATAGAGATGTATAATACTGGAGTCACCACCCCCTAGTGACCACTCCATAGAAATGTATAATACTGGAGTCACCGCCCCCTAGTGACCCCTCCATAGAGATGTATAATACTGGAGTCACCGCCCCCTAGTGATCACTCCATAGAAATGTATAATACTGGAGTCACCGCCCCCTAGTGACCACTCCATAGAGATGTATAATACTGGAGTCACCGCCCCCTAGTGACCACTCCATAGAGATGTATAATACTGGAGTCACCGCCCCCTAGTGACCCCTCCATAGAAATGTATAATACTGGAGTCACCTCCCCCTAGTGACCCCTCCATAGAGATGTATAATACTGGAGTCACCGCCCCCTAGTGACCACTCCATAGAAATGTATAATACTGGAGTCACCGCCCCCTAGTGACCCCTCCATAGAGATGTATAATACTGGAGTCACCGCCCCCTAGTGACCACTCCATAGAAATGTATAATACTGGAGTCACCGCCCCCTAGTGACCCCTCCATAGAGATGTATAATACTGGAGTCATCGCCCCCTAGTGACCACTCCATAGAGATGTATAATACTGGAGTCACCGCCCCCTAGTGATCACTCCATAGAGATGTATAATACTGGAGTCACCGCCCCCTAGTGACCCCTCCATAGAAATGTATAATACTGGAGTCACCGCCCCCTAGTGATCACTCCATAGAAATGTATAATACTGGAGTCATCGCCCCCTAGTGACCCCTCCATAGAGATGTATAATACTGGAGTCACCGCCCCCTAGTGACCACTCCATAGAAATGTATAATACTGGAGTCACCGCCCCCTAGTGACCCCTCCATAGAGATGTATAATACTGGAGTCACTGCCCCCTAGTGACCACTCCATAGAGATGTATAATACTGGAGTCACTGCCCCCTAGTGACCACTCCATAGAGATGTATAATACTGGAGTCACCGCCCCCTAGTGACCACTCCATAGAGATGTATAATACTGGAGTCATCGCCCCCTAGTGACCACTCCATAGAGATGTATAATACTGGAGTCACCGCCCCCTAGTGATCACTCCATAGAAATGTATAATACTGGAGTCACCGCCCCCTAGTGATCACTGCATAGAAATGTATAATACTGGAGTCACCGCCCCCTAGTGACCAGTCCATAGAAATGTATAATACTGGAGTCACCGCCCCCTAGTGACCCCTCTATAGAGATGTATAATACTGGAGTCACCGCCCCCTAGTGACCCCTCCATAGAGATGTATAATACTGGAGTCACCGCCCCCTAGTGACCACTCCATAGAGATGTATAATACTGGAGTCACCGCCCCCTAGTGATCACTCCATAGAAATGTATAATACTGGAGTCACCGCCCCCTAGTGACCAGTCCATAGAAATGTATAATACTGGAGTCACCGCCCCCTAGTGACCACTCCATAGAGATGTATAATACTGGAGTCACCGCCCCCTAGTGATCACTCCATAGAGATGTATAATACTGGAGTCACCGCCCCCTAGTGACCTCTCCATAGAAATGTATAATACTGGAGTCACCGCCCCCTAGTGACCACTCCATAGAGATGTATAATACTGGAGTCACCGCCCCCTAGTGATCACTCCATAGAGATGTATAATACTGGAGTCACCGCCCCCTAGTGATCACTCCATAGAGATGTATAATACTGGAGTCACCGCCCCCTTGTGACCACTCCATAGAGATGTATAATACTGGAGTCACCGCCCCCTAGTGATCACTCCATAGAGATGTATAATACTGGAGTCACCGCCCCCTAGTGACCCCTCCATAGAGATGTATAATACTGGAGTCACCGCCCCCTAGTGACCACTCCATAGAGATGTATAATACTGGAGTCACCGCCCCCTAGTGACCACTCCATAGAGATGTATAATACTGGAGTCACCGCCCCCTAGTGACCCCTCCATAGAGATGTATAATACTGGAGTCACCGCCCCCTAGTGATCACTCCATAGAAATGTATAATACTGGAGTCACCGCCCCCTAGTGATCACTCCATAGAAATGTATAATACTGGAGTCACCGCCCCCTAGTGACCACTCCATAGAAATGTATAATACTGGAGTCACCGCAACTTAGTGATCACTCCATAGAAATGTATAATACTGGAGTCACCGCCCCCTAGTGACCCCTCCATAGAGATGTATAATACTGGAGTCACCTCCCCCTAGTGACCACTCCATAGAGATGTATAATACTGGAGTCACCGCCCCCTAGTGACCACTCCATAGAGATGTATAATACTGGAGTCACCGCCCCCTAGTGACCACTCCATAGAGATGTATAATACTGGAGTCACCGCCCCCTAGTGATCACTCCATAGAGATGTATAATACTGGAGTCACCGCCCCCTAGTGACCACTCCATAGAAATGTATAATACTGGAGTCACCGCCCCCTAGTGACCCCTCCATAGAGATGTATAATACTGGAGTCACCGCCCCCTAGTGACCACTCCATAGAAATGTATAATACTGGAGTCACCGCCCCCTAGTGACCCCTCCATAGAGATGTATAATACTGGAGTCACCGCCCCCTACTGACTCCTCCATAGAGATGTATAATACTGGAGTCACCGCCCCCTAGTGACCCCTCCATAGAAATGTATAATACTGGAGTCACCGCCCCCTAGTGACCCCTCCATAGAGATGTATAATACTGGAGTCACCGCCCCCTAGTGACCCCTCCATAGAGATGTATAATACTGGAGTCACCGCCCCCTAGTGACCCCTCCATAGAGATGTATAATACTGGAGTCATCGCCCCCTAGTGACCACTCCATAGAGATGTATAATACTGGAGTCACCGCCCCCTAGTGACCCCTCCATAGAGATGTATAATACTGGAGTCACCGCCCCCTAGTGACCCCTCCATAGAGATGTATAATACTGGAGTCATCGCCCCCTAGTGACCACTCCATAGAGATGTATAATACTGGAGTCACCGCCCCCTAGTGACCACTCCATAGAGATGTATAATACTGGAGTCACCGCCCCCTAGTGATCCCTCCATAGAGATGTATAATACTGGAGTCACCGCCCCCTAGTGACCCCTCCATAGAGATGTATAATACTGGAGTCACCACCCCCTAGTGACCCCTCCATAGAGATGTATAATACTGGAGTCACCGCCCCCTAGTGACCACTCTATAGAGATGTATAATACTGGAGTCACCGCCCCCTAGTGACCTCTCCATAGAGATGTATAATACTGGAGTCACAGCCCCCTAGTGACCTCTCCATAGAGATGTATAATACTGGAGTCACCGCCCCCTAGTGACCACTCCATAGAGATGTATAATACTGGAGTCACCGCCCCCTAGTGACCACTCCATTGAGATGTATAATACCGGAGTCACCGCCCCCTAGTGACCACTCCATAGAGATGTATAATACTGGAGTCACCGCCCCCTAGTGATCACTCCATAGAGATGTATAATACTGGAGTCACCGCCCCCTAGTGACCCCTCCATAGAGATGTATAATACCGGAGTCACCGCCCCCTAGTGATCACTCCATAGAGATGTATAATACTGGAGTCACCGCCCCCTAGTGATCACTCCATTGAGATGTATAATACTGGAGTCACCGCCCCCTAGTGACCTCTCCATAGAGATGTATAATACTGGAGTCACCGCCCCCTAGTGACCACTCCATAGAGATGTATAATACTGGAGTCACCGCCCCCTAGTGACCACTCCATTGAGATGTATAATACCGGAGTCACCGCCCCCTAGTGACCACTCCATAGAGATGTATAATACTGGAGTCACCGCCCCCTAGTGATCACTCCATAGAGATGTATAATACTGGAGTCACCGCCCCCTAGTGACCCCTCCATAGAGATGTATAATACCGGAGTCACCGCCCCCTAGTGATCACTCCATAGAGATGTATAATACCGGAGTCACCGCCCCCTAGTGACCACTCTATAGAGATGTATAATACTGGAGTCACCGCCCCCTAGTGACCACTCCATAGAGATGTATAATACTGGAGTCACCGCCCCCTAGTGACCACTCCATAGAGATGTATAATACTGGAGTCACCGCCCCCTAGTGACCCCTCCATAGAGATGTATAATACTGGAGTCACCGCCCCCTAGTGACCACTCCATAGAAATGTATAATACTGGGGTCACCGCCCCCTAGTGACCACTCCATAGAGATGTATAATACCGGAGTCACCGCCCCCTAGTGACCACTCCATAGAGATGTATAATACTGGAGTCACCGCCCCCTAGTGATCACTCCATAGAGATGTATAATACCGGAGTCACCGCCCCCTAGTGATCACTCCATAGAGATGTATAATACCGGAGTCACCACCCCCTAGTGATCACTCCATAGAGATGTATAATACTGGAGTCACCGCCCCCTAGTGATCACTCCATAGAGATGTATAATACTGGAGTCACCGCCCCCTAGTGACCCCTCCATAGAGATGTATAATACTGGAGTCACCGCCCCCTAGTGACCAGTCCAGAGAGATGTATAATACTGGAGTCACCGCCCCCTAGTGATCACTCCATAGAGATGTATAATACTGGAGTCACCGCCCCCTAGTGACCCCTCCATAGAGATGTATAATACTGGAGTCACCGCCCCCTAGTGACCACTCCATAGAGATGTATAATACTGGAGTCACCGCCCCCTAGTGATCACTCCATAGAGATGTATAATACTGGAGTCACCGCCCCCTAGTGACCCCTCCATAGAGATGTATAATACCGGAGTCACCGCCCCCTAGTGACCCCTCCATAGAGATGTATAATACTGGAGTCACCGCCCCCTAGTGATCACTCCATAGAGATGTATAATACTGGAGTCACCGCCCCCTAGTGATCACTCCATAGAGATGTATAATACTGGAGTCACCGCCCCCTAGTGATCACTCCATTGAGATGTATAATACTAGAGTCACCGCCCCCTAGTGATCACTCCATAGAGATGTATAATACTGGAGTCACCGCCCCCTAGTGATCACTCCATAGAGATGTATAATACTGGAGTCACCGCCCCCTAGTGACCACTCCATAGAGATGTATAATACTGGAGTCACCGCCCCCTAGTGACCCCTCCATAGAGATGTATAATACTGGAGTCACCGCCCCCTAGTGACCAGTCCAGAGAGATGTATAATACTGGAGTCACCGCCCCCTAGTGATCACTCCATAGAGATGTATAATACTGGAGTCACCGCCCCCTAGTGACCCCTCCATAGAGATGTATAATACTGGAGTCACCGCCCCCTAGTGACCACTCCATAGAGATGTATAATACTGGAGTCACCGCCCCCTAGTGATCACTCCATAGAGATGTATAATACTGGAGTCACCGCCCCCTAGTGATCACTCCATAGAGATGTATAATACCGGAGTCACCGCCCCCTAGTGATCACTCCATAGAGATGTATAATACTGGAGTCACCGCCCCCTAGTGACCCCTCCATAGAGATGTATAATACTGGAGTCACCGCCCCCTAGTGACCCCTCCATAGAGATGTATAATACTGGAGTCACCGCCCCCTAGTGACCAGTCCAGAGAGATGTATAATACTGGAGTCACCGCCCCCTAGTGACACCTCCATAGAGATGTATAATACTGGAGTCACCGCCCCCTAGTGACCCCTCCATAGAGATGTATAATACTGGAGTCACCGCCCCCTAGTGACCAGTCCAGAGAGATGTATAATACTGGAGTCACCGCCCCCTAGTGACCCCTCCATAGAGATGTATAATACTGGAGTCACCGCCCCCTAGTGACCAGTCCAGAGTGATGTATAATACTCGAGTCACCGCCCCCTAGTGACCACTCCATAGAGATGTATAATACTGGAGTCACCGCCCCCTAGTGATCACTCCATAGAAATGTATAATACTGGAGTCACCGCCCCCTAGTGACCACTCCATAGAGATGTATAATACTGGAGTCACCGCCCCCTAGTGACCACTCCATAGAGATGTATAATACTGGAGTCACCGCCCCCTAGTGACCCCTCCATAGAGATGTATAATACTGGAGTCACCGCCCCCTAGTGACCACTCCATAGAAATGTATAATACTGGAGTCACCGCCCCCTAGTGACCACTCCATAGAGATGTATAATACTGGAGTCACCGCCCCATAGTGACCACTCCATAGAGATGTATAATACTGGAGTCACCGCCCCCTAGTGACCACTCCATAGAGATGTATAATACTGGAGTCACCGCCCCCTAGTGACCACTCCATAGAGATGTATAATACTGGAGTCACCGCCCCCTAGTGACCACTCCATAGAGATGTATAATACTGGAGTCACCGCCCCCTAGTGACCCCTCCATAGAGATGTATAATACTGGAGTCACCGCCCCCTAGTGACCCCTCCATAGAGATGTATAATACTGGAGTCACCGCCCCCTAGTGACCCCTCCATAGAGATGTATAATACTGGAGTCACCGCCCCCTAGTGACCACTCCATAGAGATGTATAATACTGGAGTCACCGCCCCCTAGTGACCACTCCATAGAAATGTATAATACTGGAGTCACCGCCCCCTAGTGACCACTCCATAGAGATGTATAATACTGGAGTCACCGCCCCCTAGTGACCTCTCCATAGAGATGTATAATACTGGAGTCACCGCCCCCTAGTGACCCCTCCATAGAGATGTATAATACTGGAGTCACCGCCCCCTAGTGACCACTCCATAGAGATGTATAATACTGGAGTCACCGCCCCCTAGTGATCACTCCATAGAGATGTATAATACTGGAGTCACCGCCCCCTAGTGATCACTCCATAGAGATGTATAATACTGGAGTCATCGCCCCCTAGTGACCCCTCCATAGAAATGTATAATACTGGAGTCACCGCCCCCTAGTGACCCCTCCATAGAGATGTATAATACTGGAGTCACCGCCCCTCTAGTGATCCCTCTATAGAGATGTATAATACTGGAGTCACCGCCCCCTAGTGACCCCTCCATAGAGATGTATAATACTGGAGTCACCTCCCCCCAAGTGACCACTCCATAGAGATGTATAATACTGGAGTCACCGCCCCCTAGTGACCCCTCCATAGAGATCTATAATACTGGAGTCACCTCCCCCTAGTGACCACTCCATAGAGATGTATAATACTGGAGTCACCGCCCCCTAGTGACCACTCCATAGAAATGTATAATACTGGAGTCACTGCCCCCTAGTGACCCCTCCATAGAGATGTATAATACTGGAGTCACCGCCCCCTAGTGACCACTCCATAGAGATGTATAATACTGGAGTCACCGCCCCCTAGTGACCACTCCATAGAAATGTATAATACTGGAGTCACCGCCCCCTAGTGACCACTCCATAGAAATGTATAATACTGGAGTCACCGCCCCCTAGTGATCACTCCATAGAGATGTATAATACTGGAGTCACCGCCCCCTAGTGACCCCTCCATAGAGATGTATAATACTGGAGTCACCGCCCCCTAGTGACCCCTCCATAGAGATGTATAATACTGGAGTCACCGCCCCCTAGTGACCCCTCCATAGAGATGTATAATACTGGAGTCACCGCCCCCTAGTGACCCCTCCATAGAGATGTATAATACTGGAGTCACCGCCCCCTAGTGACCCCTCCATAGAGATGTATAATACTGGAGTCACCGCCCCCTAGTGACCACTCCATAGAGATGTATAATACTGGAGTCACCGCCCCCTAGTGACCCCTCCATAGAGATGTATAATACTGGAGTCACCGCCCCCTAGTGACCACTCCATAGAGATGTATAATACTGGAGTCACCGCCCCCTAGTGACCACTCCATAGAGATGTATAATACTGGAGTCACCGCCCCCTAGTGATCACTCCATAGAGATGTATAATACTGGAGTCAGCGCCCCCTAGTGACCCCTCCATAGAGATGTATAATACTGGAGTCACCGCCCCCTAGTGACCACTCCATAGAGATGTATAATACTGGAGTCACCGCCCCCTAGTGACCCCTCCATAGAGATGTATAATACTGGAGTCACCGCCCCCTAGTGACCCCTCCATAGAGATGTATAATACTGGAGTCACCGCCCCCTAGTGACCTCTCCATAGAGATGTATAATACTGGAGTCATCGCCCCCTAGTGACCCCTCCATAGAAATGTATTATACTGGAGTCACCGCCCCCTAGTGACCCCTCCATAGAAATGTATAATACTGGAGTCACCGCCCCCTAGTGACCACTCCATAGAGATGTATAATACTGGAGTCACCGCCCCCTAGTGACCCCTCCATAGAAATGTATAATACTGGAGTCACCGCCCCCTAGTGACCACTCCATAGAGATGTATAATACTGGAGTCACCGCCCCCTAGTGACCCCTCCATAGAGATGTATAATACTGGAGTCACCGCCCCTCTAGTGATCCCTCTATAGAGATGTATAATACTGGAGTCACCGCCCCCTAGTGACCACTCCATAGAAATGTATAATACTGGAGTCACCGCCCCCTAGTGACCACTCCATAGAGATGTATAATACTGGAGTCACCGCCCCCTAGTGATCACTCCATAGAGATGTATAATACTGGAGTCACCGCCCCCTAGTGACCACTCCATAGAGATCTATAATACTGGAGTCACCTCCCCCTAGTGACCACTCCATAGAGATGTATAATACTGGAGTCACCGCCCCCTAGTGACCCCTCCATAGAGATGTATAATACTGGAGTCACCGCCCCCTAGTGACCACTCCATAGAGATGTATAATACTGGAGTCACCGCCCCCTAGTGACCACTCCATAGAAATGTATAATACTGGAGTCACCGCCCCCTAGTGACCACTCCATAGAAATGTATAATAATGGAGTCACCACCCCCTAGTGACCCCTCCATAGAAATGTATAATACTGGAGTCACCGCCCCCTAGTGACCCCTCCATAGAAATGTATAATACTGGAGTCACCGCCCCCTAGTGACACCTCCATAGAGATGTATAATACTGGAGTCACCGCCCCCTAGTGACCACTCCATAGAGATGTATAATACTGGAGTCACCGCCCCCTAGTGACCACTCCATAGAGATGTATAATACTGGAGTCACCGCCCCCTAGTGACCACTCCATAGAAATGTATAATACTGGAGTCACCGCCCCCTAGTGACCCCTCCATAGAGATGTATAATACTGGAGTCACTGCCCCCTAGTGACCACTCCATAGAGATGTATAATACTGGAGTCACTGCCCCCTAGTGACCACTCCATAGAGATGTATAATACTGGAGTCACCGCCCTCTAGTGACCACTCCATAGAAATGTATAATACAGGAGTCACCACCCCCTAGTGATCACTCCATAGAGATGTATAATACCAGAGTCACCGCCCCCTAGTGACCACTCCATAGAGATGTATAATACTGGAGTCACCGCCCCCTAGTGACCACTCCATAGAGATGTATAATACTGGAGTCACCGCCCCCTAGTGACCACTCCATAGAGATCTATAATACTGGAGTCACCTCCCCCTAGTGACCACTCCATAGAGATGTATAATACTGGAGTCACCGCCCCCTAGTGACCCCTCCATAGAGATGTATAATACTGGAGTCACCGCCCCCTAGTGACCACTCCATAGAGATGTATAATACTGGAGTCACCGCCCCCTAGTGACCACTCCATAGAGATGTATAATACTGGAGTCACCGCCCCCTAGTGACCCCTCCATAGACATGTATAATACTGGAGTCACCGCCCCCTAGTGATCACTCCATAGAGATGTATAATACTGGAGTCACCGCCCCCTAGTGACCACTCCATAGAGATGTATAATACTGGAGTCACCGCCCCATAGTGACCACTCCATAGAGATGTATAATACTGGAGTCACCGCCCCCTAGTGACCACTCCATAGAGATGTATAATACTGGAGTCACCGCCCCCTAGTGACCACTCCATAGAGATGTATAATACTGGAGTCACCGCCCCCTAGTGACCACTCCATAGAGATGTATAATACTGGAGTCACCGCCCCCTAGTGACCCCTCCATAGAGATGTATAATACTGGAGTCACCGCCCCCTAGTGACCCCTCCATAGAGATGTATAATACTGGAGTCACCGCCCCCTAGTGACCCCTCCATAGAGATGTATAATACTGGAGTCACCGCCCCCTAGTGACCACTCCATAGAGATGTATAATACTGGAGTCACCGCCCCCTAGTGACCACTCCATAGAAATGTATAATACTGGAGTCACCGCCCCCTAGTGACCACTCCATAGAGATGTATAATACTGGAGTCACCGCCCCCTAGTGACCTCTCCATAGAGATGTATAATACTGGAGTCACCGCCCCCTAGTGACCCCTCCATAGAGATGTATAATACTGGAGTCACCGCCCCCTAGTGACCCCTCCATAGAAATGTATAATACTGGAGTCACCGCCCCCTAGTGACCTCTCCATAGAGATGTATAATACTGGAGTCATCGCCCCCTAGTGACCCCTCCATAGAAATGTATAATACTGGAGTCACCGCCCCCTAGTGACCCCTCCATAGAGATGTATAATACTGGAGTCACCGCCCCTCTAGTGATCCCTCTATAGAGATGTATAATACTGGAGTCACCGCCCCCTAGTGACCCCTCCATAGAGATGTATAATACTGGAGTCACCGCCCCCTAGTGACCACTCCATAGAGATGTATAATACTGGAGTCACCGCCCCCTAGTGACCCCTCCATAGAGATGTATAATACTGGAGTCACCGCCCCCTAGTGACCCCTCCATAGAGATGTATAATACTGGAGTCACCGCCCCCTAGTGACCCCTCCATAGAGATGTATAATACTGGAGTCACCGCCCCCTAGTGACCCCTCCATAGAGATGTATAATACTGGAGTCACCGCCCCCTAGTGACCCCTCCATAGAGATGTATAATACTGGAGTCACCGCCCCCTAGTGACCACTCCATAGAGATGTATAATACTGGAGTCACCGCCCCCTAGTGACCCCTCCATAGAGATGTATAATACTGGAGTCACCGCCCCCTAGTGACCCCTCCATAGAGATGTATAATACTGGAGTCACCGCCCCCTAGTGACCCCTCCATAGAGATGTATAATACTGGAGTCACCGCCCCCTAGTGACCCCTCCATAGAGATGTATAATACTGGAGTCACCGCCCCCTAGTGACCTCTCCATAGAGATGTATAATACTGGAGTCACCGCCCCTCTAGTGATCCCTCTATAGAGATGTATAATACTGGAGTCACCGCCCCCTAGTGACCACTCCATAGAAATGTATAATACTGGAGTCACCGCCCCCTAGTGACCACTCCATAGAGATGTATAATACTGGAGTCACCGCCCCCTAGTGATCACTCCATAGAGATGTATAATACTGGAGTCACCGCCCCCTAGTGACCACTCCATAGAGATCTATAATACTGGAGTCACCTCCCCCTAGTGACCACTCCATAGAGATGTATAATACTGGAGTCACCGCCCCCTAGTGACCCCTCCATAGAGATGTATAATACTGGAGTCACCGCCCCCTAGTGACCACTCCATAGAGATGTATAATACTGGAGTCACCGCCCCCTAGTGACCACTCCATAGAAATGTATAATACTGGAGTCACCGCCCCCTAGTGACCACTCCATAGAAATGTATAATAATGGAGTCACCACCCCCTAGTGACCCCTCCATAGAAATGTATAATACTGGAGTCACCGCCCCCTAGTGACCCCTCCATAGAAATGTATAATACTGGAGTCACCGCCCCCTAGTGACACCTCCATAGAGATGTATAATACTGGAGTCACCGCCCCCTAGTGACCACTCCATAGAGATGTATAATACTGGAGTCACCGCCCCCTAGTGACCACTCCATAGAGATGTATAATACTGGAGTCACCGCCCCCTAGTGACCACTCCATAGAGATCTATAATACTGGAGTCACCTCCCCCTAGTGACCACTCCATAGAGATGTATAATACTGGAGTCACCGCCCCCTAGTGACCCCTCCATAGAGATGTATAATACTGGAGTCACCGCCCCCTAGTGACCACTCCATAGAGATGTATAATACTGGAGTCACCGCCCCCTAGTGACCACTCCATAGAGATGTATAATACTGGAGTCACCGCCCCCTAGTGACCCCTCCATAGACATGTATAATACTGGAGTCACCGCCCCCTAGTGATCACTCCATAGAGATGTATAATACTGGAGTCACCGCCCCCTAGTGACCACTCCATAGAGATGTATAATACTGGAGTCACCGCCCCCTAGTGACCCCTCCATAGAAATGTATAATACTGGAGTCACCGCCCCCTAGTGATCACTCCATAGAGATGTATAATACTGGAGTCACCGCCCCCTAGTGACCCCTCCATAGACATGTATAATACTGGAGTCACCGCCCCCTAGTGATCACTCCATAGAGATGTATAATACTGGAGTCACCGCCCCCTAGTGATCACTCCATAGAGATGTATAATACTGGAGTCACCGCCCCCTAGTGACCCCTCCATAGAAATGTATAATACTGGAGTCACCGCCCCCTAGTGATCACTCCATAGAGATGTATAATACTGGAGTCACCGCCCCCTAGTGACCCCTCCATAGACATGTATAATACTGGAGTCACCGCCCCCTAGTGACCCCTCCATAGAGATGTATAATACGGGAGTCACCGCCCCCTAGTGACCTCTCCATAGAGATGTATAATACTGGAGTCACCGCCCCCTAGTGATCACTCCATAGAGATGTATAATACTGGAGTCACCGCCCCCTAGTGACCCCTCCATAGAGATGTATAATACTGGAGTCACCGCCCCCTAGTGACCCCTCCATAGAGATGTATAATACTGGAGTCACCGCCCCCTAGTGACCCCTCCATAGACATGTATAATACTGGAGTCACCGCCCCCTAGTGACCCCTCCATAGAGATGTATAATACTGGAGTCACCGCCCCCTAGTGATCCCTCCATAGAAATGTATAATACTGGAGTCACCGCCCCCTAGTGACCCCTCTATAGAGATGTATAATACTGGAGTCACCGCCCCCTAGTGACCACTCCATAGAGATGTATAATACTGGAGTCACCGCCCCCTAGTGACCCCTCCATAGAGATGTATAATACTGGAGTCACCGCCCCCTAGTGACCACTCCATAGAGATGTATAATACTGGAGTCACCACCCCCTAGTGATCACTCCATAGAAATGTATAATACTGGAGTCACCGCCCCCTAGTGACCCCTCCATAGAGATGTATAATACTGGAGTCACCGCCCCCTAGTGACCACTCCATAGAGATGTATAATACTGGAGTCACCGCCCCCTAGTGACCACTCCATAGAGATGTATAATACTGGAGTCACCGCCCCCTAGTGACCACTCCATAGAGATGTATAATACTGGAGTCACCACCCCCTAGTGACCTCTCCATAGAGATGTATAATACTGGAGTCACCGCCCCCTAGTGACCCCTCCATAGAGATGTATAAAACTGGAGTCACCGCCCCCTAGTGATCACTCCATAGAAATGTATAATACTGGAGTCACCACCCCCTAGTGATCACTCCATAGAAATGTATAATACTGGAGTCACCGCCCCCTAGTGACCCCTCCATAGAGATGTATAATACTGGAGTCACCGCCCCCTAGTGACCCCTCCATAGAAATGTATAATACTGGAGTCACCGCCCCCTAGTGACCTCTCCATAGAGATGTATAATACTGGAGTCACCGCCCCCTAGTGACCCCTCCATAGAGATGTATAATACTGGAGTCACCGCCCCCTAGTGACCCCTCCATAGAGATGTATAATACTGGAGTCACCGCCCCCTAGTGATCACTCCATAGAGATGTATAATACTGGAGTCATCGCCCCCTAGTGGCCCCTCCATAGAGATGTATAATACTGGAGTCACCGCCCCCTAGTGACCACTCCATAGAGATGTATAATACTGGAGTCACCGCCCCCTAGTGACCCCTCCATAGAGATGTATAATACTGGAGTCACCGCCCCCTAGTGACCCCTCCATAGAGATGTATAATACTGGAGTCACCGCCCCCTAGTGACCCCTCCATAGAGATGTATAATACTGGAGTCACCGCCCCCTAGTGACCTCTCCATAGAGATGTATAATACTGGAGTCACCGCCCCCTAGTGACCCCTCCATAGAGATGTATAATACTGGAGTCACCGCCCCCTAGTGACCCCTCCATAGAGATGTATAATACTGGAGTCACCGCCCCCTAGTGACCACTCCATAGAGATGTATAATACTGGAGTCACCGCCCCCTAGTGATCACTCCATAGAGATGTATAATACTGGAGTCACCGCCCCCTAGTGACCACTCCATAGAGATGTATAATACTGGAGTCATCGCCCCCTAGTGGCCCCTCCATAGAGATGTATAATACTGGAGTCACCGCCCCCTAGTGACCCCTCCATAGAGATGTATAATACTGGAGTCACCGCCCCCTAGTGACCCCTCCATAGAGATGTATAATACTGGAGTCACCGCCCCCTAGTGACCACTCCATAGAGATGTATAATACTGGAGTCACCGCCCCCTAGTGATCACTCCATAGAGATGTATAATACTGGAGTCATCGCCCCCTAGTGGCCCCTCCATAGAGATGTATAATACTGGAGTCACCGCCCCCTAGTGACCCCTCCATAGAGATGTATAATACTGGAGTCACCGCCCCCTAGTGACCCCTCCATAGACATGTATAATACTGGAGTCACCGCCCCCTAGTGACCCCTCCATAGAGATGTATAATACTGGAGTCACCGCCCCCTAGTGATCACTCCATAGAGATGTATAATACTGGAGTCATCGCCCCCTAGTGGCCCCTCCATAGAGATGTATAATACTGGAGTCACCGCCCCCTAGTGACCCCTCCATAGAGATGTATAATACTGGAGTCACCGCCCCCTAGTGACCCCTCCATAGACATGTATAATACTGGAGTCACCGCCCCCTAGTGACCCCTCCATAGAGATGTATAATACTGGAGTCACCGCCCCCTAGTGACCCCTCCATAGAGATGTATAATACTGGAGTCACCGCCCCCTAGTGACCCCTCCATAGAGATGTATAATACTGGAGTCACCGCCCCCTAGTGATCACTCCATAGAAATGTATAATACTGGAGTCACCGCCCCCTAGTGATCCCTCCATAGAAATGTATAATACTGGAGTCACCGCCCCCTAGTGACCCCTCCATAGAGATGTATAATACTGGAGTCACCGCCCCCTAGTGATCACTCCATAGAGATGTATAATACTGGAGTCACCGCCCCCTAGTGATCACTCCATAGAGATGTATAATACTGGAGTCATCGCCCCCTAGTGGCCCCTCCATAGAGATGTATAATACTGGAGTCACCGCCCCCTAGTGACCCCTCCATAGAGATGTATAATACTGGAGTCACCGCCCCCTAGTGACCACTCCATAGAGATGTATAATACTGGAGTCACCGCCCCCTAGTGACCCCTCCATAGAGATGTATAATACTGGAGTCACCGCCCCCTAGTGATCACTCCATAGAAATGTATAATACTGGAGTCACCGCCCCCTAGTGATCACTCCATAGAAATGTATAATACTGGAGTCACCGCCCCCTAGTGACCACTCCATAGAGATGTATAATACTGGAGTCACCGCCCCCTAGTGACCACTCCATAGAAATGTATAATACTGGAGTCACCGCCCCCTAGTGACCACTCCATAGAGATGTATAATACTGGAGTCACCGCCCCCTAGTGACCACTTCATAGAGATGTATAATACTGGAGTCACCGCCCCCTAGTGATCACTCCATAGAGATGTATAATACTGGAGTCACCGCCCCCTAGTGACCCCTCCATAGAGATGTATAATACTGGAGTCACCGCCCCCTAGTGACCACTCCATAGAGATGTATAATACTGGAGTCAGCGCCCCCTAGTGACCCCTCCATAGAGATGTATAATACTGGAGTCACCGCCCCCTAGTGACCCCTCTATAGAGATGTATAATACTGGAGTCACCGCCCCTCTAGTGATCCCTCTATAGAGATGTATAATACTGGAGTCACCGCCCCCTAGTGACCACTCCATAGAAATGTATAATACTGGAGTCACCGCCCCCTAGTGACCACTCCATAGAGATGTATAATACTGGAGTCACCGCCCCCTAGTGATCACTCCATAGAGATGTATAATACTGGAGTCACCGCCCCCTAGTGACCACTCCATAGAGATCTATAATACTGGAGTCACCTCCCCCTAGTGATCACTCCATAGAGATCTATAATACCGGAGTCACCGCCCCCTAGTGACCACTACATAGAAATGTATAATACTGGAGTCACCGCCCCCTAGTGATCTCTCCATAGAGATGTATAATACTGGAGTCACCGCCCCCTAGTGACCCCTCCATAGAAATGTATAATACTGGAGTCACCGCCCCCTAGTGAACACTCCATAGAGATGTATAATACTGGAGTCACCGCCCCCTAGTGACCCCTCTATAGAGATGTATAATACTGGAGTCACCGCCCCCTAGTGACCCCTCCATAGAGATGTATAATACTGGAGTCACCGCCCCCTAGTGACCCCTCCATAGAAATGTATAATACTGGAGTCACCGCCCCCTAGTGACCACTCCATAGAGATGTATAATACTGGAGTCACCGCCCCCTAGTGACCACTCCATAGAGATGTATAATACTGGAGTCACCGCCCCCTAGTGACCCCTCCATAGAGATGTATAATACTGGAGTCACCGCCCCCTAGTGATCACTCCATAGAAATGTATAATACTGGAGTCACCGCCCCCTAGTGACCACTCCATAGAGATGTATAATACTGGAGTCACCGCTCCCTAGTGACCCCTCCATAGAGATGTATAATACTGGAGTCACCGCCCCCTAGTGATCACTCCATAGAGATGTATAATACTGGAGTCACCGCCCCCTAGTGACCCCTCCATAGAGATGTATAATACTGGAGTCACCGCCTCCTAGTGACCACTCCATAGAGATGTATAATACTGGAGTCACCGCTCCCTAGTGACCCCTCCATAGAGATGTATAATACTGGAGTCACCGCCCCCTAGTGATCACTCCATAGAAATGTATAATACTGGAGTCACCGCCCCCTAGTGACCACTCCATAGAGATGTATAATACTGGAGTCACCGCCCCCTAGTGACCACTCCATAGAGATGTATAATACTGGAGTCACCGCCCCCTAGTGATCACTCCATAGAGATGTATAATACTGGAGTCACCGCCCCCTAGTGACCCCTCCATAGAGATGTATAATACTGGAGTCACCGCCTCCTAGTGACCACTCCATAGAGATGTATAATACTGGAGTCACCGCCCCCTAGTGACCACTCCATAGAGATGTATAATACTGGAGTCACCGCCCCCTAGTGACCCCTCCATAGAGATGTATAATACTGGAGTCACCGCCCCCTAGTGACCCCTCCATAGAGATGTATAATACTGGAGTCACCGCCCCCTAGTGACCACTCCATAGAGATGTATAATACTGGAGTCACCGCCCCCTAGTGACCCCTCCATAGAGATGTATAATACTGGAGTCCCCGCCCCCTAGTGACCCCTCCATAGAGATGTATAATACTGGAGTCACCGCCCCCTAGTGACCACTCCATAGAGATGTATAATACTGGAGTCACCGCCCCCTAGTGACCACTCCATAGAGATGTATAATACTGGAGTCACCGCCCCCTAGTGATCACTCCATAGAGATGTATAATACTGGAGTCACCGCCCCCTAGTGACCACTCCATAGAGATGTATAATACTGGAGCCACCGCCCCCTAGTGATCACTCTATAGAAATGTATAATACTGGAGTCACCGCCCCCTAGTGACCACTCCATAGAGATGTATAATACTGGAGTCACCGCCCCCTAGTGACCACTCCATAGAGATGTATAATACTGGAGTCACCGCCCCCTAGTGACCCCTCCATAGAGATGTATAATACTGGAGTCACCGCCCCCTAGTGACCACTCCATAGAGATGTATAATACTGGAGTCACCGCCCCCTAGTGACCCCTCCATAGAGATGTATAATACTGGAGTCACCGCCCCCTAGTGACCACTCCATAGAGATGTATAATACTGGAGTCACCGCCCCCTAGTGACCCCTCCATAGAGATGTATAATACTGGAGTCACCGCCCCCTAGTGACGACTCCATAGAGATGTATAATACCGGAGTCACCGCCCCCTAGTGACGACTCCATAGAGATGTATAATACTGGAGTCACCGCCCCCTAGTGACCACTCCATAGAGATGTATAATACTGGAGTCACCGCCCCCTAGTGACCACTCCATAGAGATGTATAATACTGGAGTCACCGCCCCCTAGTGACCACTCCATAGAGATGTATAATACTGGAGTCACCGCCCCCTAGTGACCCCTCCATAGAGATGTATAATACTGGAGTCACCGCCCCCTAGTGACGACTCCATAGAGATGTATAATACCGGAGTCACCGCCCCCTAGTGACGACTCCATAGAGATGTATAATACTGGAGTCACCGCCCCCTAGTGACCACTCCATAGAGATGTATAATACTGGAGTCACCGCCCCCTAGTGATCACTCCATAGAGATGTATAATACTGGAGTCACCGCCCCCTAGTGACCACTCCATAGAGATGTATAATACTGGAGTCACCGCCCCCTAGTGACCACTCCATAGAGATGTATAATACTGGAGTCACCGCCCCCTAGTGACCACTCCATAGAGATGTATAATACTGGAGTCACCGCCCCCTAGTGACCACTCCATAGAGATGTATAATACTGGAGTCACCGCCCCCTAGTGACCCCTCCATAGAGATGTATAATACTGGAGTCACCGCCCTCTAGTGACCCCTCCATAGAGATGTATAATACTGGAGTCACCGCCCCCTAGTGACCACTCCATAGAGATGTATAATACTGGAGTCACCGCCCCCTAGTGACCACTCCATAGAGATGTATAATACTGGAGTCACCGCCCCCTAGTGACCACTCCATAGAGATGTATAATACTGGAGTCACCGCCCCCTAGTGATCCCTCCATAGAAATGTATAATACTGGAGTCACCGCCCCCTAGTGACCACTCCATAGAGATGTATAATACTGGAGTCACCGCCCCCTAGTGACCACTCCATAGAGATGTATAATACTGGAGTCACCGCCCCCTAGTGACCCCTCCATAGAGATGTATAATACTGGAGTCACCGCCCTCTAGTGACCCCTCCATAGAGATGTATAATACTGGAGTCACCGCCCCCTAGTGACCACTCCATAGAGATGTATAATACTGGAGTCACCGCCCCCTAGTGACCACTCCATAGAGATGTATAATACTGGAGTCACCGCCCCCTAGTGACCACTCCATAGAGATGTATAATACTGGAGTCACCGCCCCCTAGTGATCCCTCCATAGAAATGTATAATACTGGAGTCACCGCCCCCTAGTGACCACTCCATAGAGATGTATAATACTGGAGTCACCGCCCCCTAGTGACCACTCCATAGAGATGTATAATACTGGAGTCACCGCCCCCTAGTGACCCCTCCATAGAGATGTATAATACTGGAGTCACCGCCCTCTAGTGACCCCTCCATAGAGATGTATAATACTGGAGTCACCGCCCCCTAGTGACCACTCCATAGAGATGTATAATACTGGAGTCACCGCCCCCTAGTGACCACTCCATAGAGATGTATAATACTGGAGTCACCGCCCCCTAGTGATCCCTCCATAGAAATGTATAATACTGGAGTCACCGCCCCCTAGTGACCACTCCATAGAGATGTATAATACTGGAGTCACCGCCCCCTAGTGACCCCTCCATAGAGATGTATAATACTGGAGTCACCGCCCCCTAGTGACCCCTCCATAGAGATGTATAATACTGGAGTCACCGCCCCCTAGTGACCACTCCATAGAAATGTATAATACTGGAGTCACCGCCCCCTAGTGACCACTCCATAGAAATGTATAATACTGGAGTCACCGCCCCCTAGTGATCACTCCATAGAGATGTATAATACTGGAGTCACCGCCCCCTAGTGACCACTCCATAGAGATGTATAATACGGGAGTCACCGCCCCCTAGTGACCACTCCATAGAGATACATAATACGGGAGTCACCGCCCCCTAGTGACCACTCCATAGAGATGTATAATACTGGAGTCACCGCCCCCTAATGACCACTCCATAGAGATGTATGATACTGGAGTCACCGCCCCCTAGTGACCACTCCATAGAGATGTATAATACTGGAGTCACCGCCCCCTAGTGATCCCTCCATAGAGATGTATAATACTGGAGTCACCGCCCCCTAGTGATCCCTCCATAGAGATGTATAATACTGGAGTCATCGCCCCCTAGTGACCACTTTATAGAGATGTATAATACTGGAGTCACCGCCCCCTAGTGACCTCTCCATAGAGATGTATAATACTGGAGTCACCGCCCCCTAGTGACCACTCCATAGAGATGTATAATACTGGAGTCACCGCCCCCTAGTGACCTCTCCATAGAGATGTATAATACTGGAGTCACCGCCCCCTAGTGACCACTCCATAGAGATGTATAATACTGGAGTCACCGCCCCCTAGTGACCCCTCCATAGAAATGTATAATACTGGAGTCACCGCCCCCTAGTGACCACTCCATAGAGATGTATAATACTGGAGTCACCGCCCCCTAGTGACCACTCCATAGAGATGTATAATACTGGAGTCACCGCCCCTCTAGTGACCCCTCCATAGAAATGTATAATACTGGAGTCACCGCCCCCTAGTGACCACTCCATAGAGATGTATAATACTGGAGTCACCGCCCCCTAGTGACCACTCCATAGAGATGTATAATACTGGAGTCACCGCCCCCTAGTGATCACTCCATAGAGATGTATAATACTGGAGTCACCGCCCCCTAGTGACCCCTCCATAGAAATGTATAATACTGGAGTCACCTCCCCCTAGTGATCACTCCATAGAGATGTATAATACTGGAGTCATCGCCCCCTAGTGATCACTCCATAGAGATGTATAATACTGGAGTCACCGCCCCCTAGTGATCACTCCATAGAGATGTATAATACTGGAGTCACCGCCCCCTAGTGACCCCTCCATAGAGATGTATAATACTGGAGTCACCTCCCCCTAGTGATCACTCCATAGAGATGTATAATACTGGAGTCACCGCCCCCTAGTGATCACTCCATAGAAATGTATAATACTGGAGTCACCGCCCCCTAGTGATCACTCCATAGAGATGTATAATACTGGAGTCATCGCCCCCTAGTGACCCCTCCATAGAAATGTATAATACTGGAGTCACCGCCCCCTAGTGACCACTCCATAGAGATGTATAATACTGGAGTCACCGCCCCCTAGTTACCACTCCATAGAGATGTATAATACTGGAGTCACCGCCCCCTAGTGACCAGTCCATAGAGATGTATAATACTGGAGTCACCGCCCCCTAGTGACCAGTCCATAGAGATGTATAATACTGGAGTCACCGCCCCCTAGTGACCACTCCATAGAGATGTATAATACTGGAGTCACCGCCCCCTAGTGACCAGTCCATAGAGATGTATAATACTGGAGTCACCGCCCCCTAGTAACCCCTCCATAGAGATGTATAATACTGGAGTCACCGCCCCCTAGTGACCCCTCCATAGAGATGTATAATACTGGAGTCACCGCCCCCTAGTGACCACTCCATAGAGATGTATAATACAGGAGTCACCGCCCCCTAGTGACCCCTCCATAGAGATGTATAATACTGGAGTCACCGCCCCCTAGTGACCCCTCCATAGAGATGTATAATACTGGAGTCACCGCCCCCTAGTGACCACTCCATAGAAATGTATAATACTGGAGTCACCGCCCCCTA
>JBBGZY010003924.1:0-37670 GCA_037952925.1 Lithobates clamitans | reverse complement strand
AGATTAGGAATAAATGGCACCACAGTGCGACCTTCAATAAGGACGCATTTTTTTTTTTTTTTTCCCTGCAAAGTCACACGCATTCCCCGGGTGCACTTATGTGAACAGAGCCGAAGCCCCCCCAAACTACTGCTATTTATCATGCACCTGCGCAACAATAGAAATCTCATTATTGTCTTTGGTGACCATTTACATCAATGCACCATGGCGCAGTGCGATTTTTGTACAGGTGCTGCTTTTGATGCGTTATTGGGCCCCATCGACTTCAATGGGAGTGCATGAAAAATGATTTGCGTGCATATTGACGCGGTTCTGTGCTTTACATCCAGTTTCCTCCTCCTAGCAACAATGATGTCGCATTAGATATTGCTAGTCATTGGCCAAAAAAACAAATAAAAAAAAAAAAGCATCTATGTGCATGTAAAATCGCACAAAAATGTGTGAAATCCATGAAACTGATATCTCCCTATCATCTCCCTATCATCTCCCATCTCCTATCATCTCCCATCTCCCATCTCTATCACAAAGATAAATAATTTCAGATCTTTCTCCACCTTTAATGTGACCTATAAACCTATAAACAACTCGAACACCAAACTGAAATCTTTTATGTGGAGGGAAAAGTGTAAAAAGATAAAATTAAAATAAATGATTACATAAGTGTAACTGATACTTTGTTGAAGCATCTTTTGATGTTATTCCAGCACTCAGTGTTTTTGGGGCGGAGTCTATCAGTATGGCACATCTTGACTTGGTAATATTTGCCCAAAAACCCTCCAAAATCTGTCTGATTGTGAGGACATCTCCTGTGCACAGCCCTCTTCACATCACCCCACAGATCTTCAATGGGATTCAGGTCTGGGCTCTGGCTGGGAATCTTCTTCTGGTGAAGCCGTTCCTTTGATTTGGATGGAAGCTTTGGGTCATTATCATTCTGAAAGATGAAGTTCCTCTTCATGTTCAGCTTTCTAGCAGAAGCCTGAAGGTTTTGTGCCAATATTGACTGGTATTTGAAACTGTTCATAATTCCCTCTACCTTGGCTAAGGCCCCTGTTCCAGCGGAAGGACAAAAAGCCCCAAAGCATGATGCTGTCACCACCACCATGCTTCACGGTGGGTATGGTGTTCTTTTGGTGATGTGCGGTGTTGTCTATCTTTTGGAATTATGGCCAAAAAGTTCCGACTTGGTTTCATCAGACCAGAACACGTTTCCCACATGCTTCTGGGAGACTTCAGATGCGTTTTTGCAAAGCTTAGCCGGGCTTGGATGTTTTTTTTGGTAAGAAAAGTCTTCCGTCTTGTCACTCTACCCCATAGCCCAGACATATGAAGAATACGGGAGATTGTTGTCACCACACAGCCAGGACTTGCCAGATATTCCTGCAGCTCCTTTAATGTTGCTGTAGGCCTCTTGGCGGCCTCCCTGACCAGTTTTCTTCTCGTCTTTTCATCAATTTTGGAGGGACGTCCAGTTCTTGGTGATGTCACTGTTGTGCCATATTTTCTCCACTTGATGATGACGGTCTTCACTGTGTCCCCATGGTATATATAATGCCTTGTACCCTTCTCCTGATACCTTCTAACGATGAGATCCCTCTGCTGCTTTGGAAGCTCTTTGAGAACCATGGCTTTTGCTGTAGGATGGGACTAAGAAAATGTCAGGAAAGACCTACTAGAACAGCTGAACTTTATTTGAGGTTAATCAGAGGCACTTTAAATGATGGCGGGTGTGTACTGACTCCTATTTATTATGAGTTTGAATGTGATTGCTCAATTCTGAACACGGCTACATCCCCAGTTATGAGAGGGTTTGCACACTTATGCGACCACTTAATTTTATTTTTAATTCCCCACTGTAATACAAGTATCTTTATTATTAGTTAACATATTTATCCCATCTTTCAATATCTATGTTAGTTTAAAATATATATATATTTTAATAATATTTTTAAAAACTAATATAAAAAAAAATTTATATTTTATAAAATATAAAAAAATTATATATATATATATATATATATATATATATATATATATATATATATATATATATATATATATATATATATATATATATATATATATATATATATATATATATATATATATATATATATATATATATATATATATATATAAAAATTTTATATTTTAAAAACAATTTTAAAAAAATGATATGATATATATATATATATATATATATATATATATATATATATATATATATATATCATATCATTTTTTTAAAATTGTTTTTAAAATATAAAATTTTTATATATATATATATATATATAGTTTTTTTTTAATTGTTTTTAATATCTCAATTTTTTTTTTTCTCTGTAACACATTGGTGTGAATGGGCCCTATACAAAACAAAGCTCTTTGCTCTGGGTTTGCCATGGACAACGTGTCGCAGCCTTTAAGCTGTGAATCTACACATAGAATAATTTTCCCTCCTGTGATTCGTCAATGGCGGCTCATCCCTCCAGCGGGGCCCGGCCATTGTTTTTGCGCTGTCAGACCTTCACATGGCGGAGCCGTCTGTCCACACTTGCCCTTTGTATTTATTGTTACCGCAGAGGTCACCTCGCCATTTCCAGGGTCAGCTATGACGTTGCCTTCATGGGAGATTCAGAGATTCGATATTATTGATTGAGGGGAGCAGAGGGGACCTCTTAGGCTCCTCATCCAATATTATGTACACAGGGAACCCCCCACAAATCTCATCCCGGGGTCTCCCATCCCCCTCGCCCCCCCCCCCCCCCCCCATGGTATCCCCTCCGCTCCTGTGCTCCCTGCTCATTCCTCCACATGTGCTAATCTCCATTTTCCTGTGCCAGTGAAAGTTGGAGGAAATGAGAAAAAAAAGCAGATTGTGTTGGCCAGATAGGAAGAAATGCTTGCATGTCCACGGCCGCATTTCATGGATTTAATTTTTTTTTTTTTTTGTCTTGTTCAGGAAACTTACCCCATCTCCTCTTCCCGTTTGGCTGAGTCTGCCGGCTCATTCCGGAACTGGATTTGCGTAGGCAGAGTTAAAAATAGTGCGGGTATATAAAGAGGCGAGGAGGACGCGGCGCACCATTTCAGAATGCGAGGCTCCCCCTGATAACACGGCGAACTCCTTCAGCACGCCGCAGTCTAAACACGGCCACACATGTATGAGACCCCCAGGAGTCCCGTCATGTGACTCTGCACTATTGTGAACCGCCGTAGTGAGCCCCCCGCCAGGGTGACATCCATCGTTACATACTGTACAAAAAAATACACAAGTCCATCCAGTTCAACACCATAGCAGGGATTGTGAACCCTCAACTGAGCCCCATTCCCTGATACCGGCCACCGCGGCCAGCTACCGAGAATCTGCCTGGACCCCCCCGACCTTTCCAGAGCCCCATGACCTTTCCAGAGCTCCTCCCCCTGGGGTCACATACACCATGCCAGAGAAAAATGAATCCTCACCTGAGCTACATTCCCCAAAAACTGCCAGCAATGGGGACTTTTCCAGGGACCCCATGACTTTCCCAGGGCCCCCCCTCAGGGTCACATACCCCGTACCAGCGAAAATGAATCCTCACCTGAGCTACATTCCCCAAAAACTGCCAGCATTGGAGACTTTTCCAGGGCCCCCCTCAGGGTCACATACACCGTACCAGAGAAAATGAATCCTCACCTGTGCTACATTCCCAAGCTGCCAGCAATGGAGTCTTCCAAGGCACCCCCCCCCCCCCGTCCTATGACCTCTCCACCCCAACGTTAGGGAAGAGGTGTCGCTGACTCAGTGCCTCGTAACATACATTTTTGAAGGAACAAACCAATGCCTCCAATGTCATAAAAGCAGATGTAAACCTTAACACAGTTTTCTCTGTGTAAAATGTTTGCCTAGCCCCCCCCCCCCCTTTTTTGTCGTTTTCACAAGAAGGGTCCCCCAGGAGGAGCATACCGAGTCAGTTTCTGTATGGAGGAACCTACCGGCTCACTTCCTGTAGAGGTCCCCCCAGGAGGAACCTACCGACTCACTTCCTGTAGAGGTCCCCCCCAGGAGGAACCTACCGACTCACTTCCTGTAGAGGTCCCCCCCCCCCCCAGGAGGAACCTGCCAGCTCACTTCCTGTAGAGAGGTCCCCCCCAGGTGGAACCTACTGGCTCACTTCAGTCCCCCCCAGGAGGAACCTACTGGATCACTTCCTGTAGAGTTTCCCCCCCCAGGAGGAACCTACCGGCTCACTTCCTGTAGAGAGGTCCCCCCCCCCCAGGAGGAACCTACCGGCTCACTTCCTGTAGAGAGGTCCCCCCCAGGAGGAACCTACCGGCTCACTTCCTGTAGAGGGGTCCCCCCCCCCAGGAGGAACCTACTGGCTCACTTCAGTCCCCCCCCCCCCCCTCCAGGAGAAACCTACCGGCTCACTTTCTGTAGAGAAGTCCCCCCCCCCCCCCCCAGGAGAAACCTACCGACTTTCTTCCTGTAGAGAGGTCCCCCCCCCAGGAGGAACCTACCAGCTCACTTCCTGTAGAGAGGTCGTCCCCCCCCCCGCCCCTCCCCCAGAAGGAACCTACCAGCTCACTTCCTGTAGAGAGGTCCCCCAGTAGGATCCTTTCTTGGGAATGCCAGTTAACAAAAACCAGCAGAGCCTCCCAGGAACATTTTCTAGCATTTGTGATAGAAGATCATAGAATAGTATGGAAACTTCCACCGCCATTCAGTGAATTATTCCATCTGTCACACAGAACTTTTTTTTTTCTCGTAATTTCTGGTCCTTTAAGTGGTTGAATGTTATACAGGAAATAATTGAACTTGTAGCAATAGTTGCTATCTTGTTTTTAGGGCGCTGTGATTGGCCCAAACCAGAGAGAGAGACCTCAGAGATTGAGGGAGGTCTAGGAAATGATTTTTTCAGTGTCTGTTTTCTTTCCATAAAGAGAAATGAAGGTGCATTGTGTTTCCTTCAGAATTGTTAAAATGAGCGTCTGTTACCCTAAGGAGCAATTTTAAAGCATGCGGCACGCTAAAAATCCACCAAGAGCGCCTTTAATTCACCTTTCCTACTCCTATGAATTTTACCAAAATCTCTGCATTTTCAATACAATTTTGAGAAAATGAAAACTCTCAAACTTGTTGATCCCTATTGACAAGTATCTTTTGGAGAATATCGGTGCAGAATCCGTCTGTAGATCCAGAAACTGGGGGAATGTCAGTACAGGATCCGTCTGTAGATCCAGAAACTGGGGGGATATTGGTGCAGGATTCAGATTGGATCCAGAAACTGGGGGAATATCAGTGCGGGATCCATGTTAGATCTAGAAACTGGGGGAATGTTGGTGCAGGATCTGTCTGTAGATCCAGAAACTGGGGGGAATATCGGTACAGTATCCAGAAACTGGGGGAATATTGGTGCAGGATACATGTTGGTGCCAGAAACTGGGAGAATATCAGTACAGGATTCATGTTAGATCCAGAAACCAGGGGAATATTGGTGCAGGATCCAGAAACTGGGGGAATATTGGTGCAGGATCCAGAAACTGGGGGAATATTGGTGCAGGATCCAGAAACTGGGGGAATATTGGTGCAGGATCCAGAAACTGGGGGAATATTGGTGCAGGATCCAGAAACTGGGGGAATATTGGTGCAGGATCCAGAAACTGGGGGAATATTGGTGCAGGATCCATGTTAGATCCATAAACTGGGGCAATATCGGTCCACTATCCATGTTGGATCCAGAAACTGGGGGAATATTGGTGCAGGATCCAGAAACTGGGGGAATATTGGTGCAGGATCCAGAAACTGGGGGAATATTGGTGCAGGATCCAGAAACTGGGGGAATATTGGTGCAGGATCCAGAAACTGGGGGAATATTGGTGCAGGATCCATGTTAGATCCATAAACTGGGGCAATATCGGTCCACTATCCATGTTGGATACAGAAACTGGGGGAATATTGGTACAGGATCCATTTTGGAGCCAGAACCTGGGGGAATATCTGTGGAGGATCCGTCTGTAGATTCAAAAACTGGGGGACTATCAGTACAGGAATCATGTTAGATCCAGAAACTGGGGGAATATTGGTGCAGGATCCATGTTGGTGCCAGAAACTGGGAGAATATTAGTGTGGGATCCATGTTAGATCCAGAAACTGGGGGAATATTGATGCAGAATCTGTCTGTAGATCCAGACACTGGGGGAATATTTGTGCAGGATCCATATTGGATCCAGAAACTGGGGGAATTTTGGTGCAGGATCCATTTTGGAGCCAGAACCTGGGGGAATATCTGTGGAGGATCCGTCTGTAGATTCAAAAACTGGGGGAATATCAGTACAGGAATCATGTTAGATCCAGAAACTGGGGGAATAATGATGCAGAATCCGTCTGTAGATCCAGACACTGGGGGAATATTTGTGCAGGATCCATATTGGATCCAGAAACTGGGGGAATATTTGTGCAGGATCCATATTGGATCCAGAAACTGGGGGAATATTGATGCAGAATCCGTCTGTAGATCCAGAAACTGGGGGAATATTGGTGCAGAATCCGTCTGTAGATCCAGAAACTGGGGGAATATTGGTGCAGGATCCATATTGGATCCAGAAACTGGGGGAATATTGGTGCAGGATCCATATTGGATCCAGAAACTGGGGGAATATTGATGCAGAATCCGTCTGTAGATCCAGAAACTGGGGGAATATTGGTGCAGGATCCATGTTGGATACAGAAACTGTGGCAATATCAGTCCACTATCCATGCTGGAGCCAGAAATTGGGGAAATATTGGTGCAGGATCCATTTTGGAGCTAGAAACTAGGGGAATGTAAGTACAGGATCCTTCTGCGAAGTCATCGAGCTGGTTGGATCAGTAAGCGGCTGTCGGCAGACTTGCAGGCTTCTCCCAGCATGTTCCAGCAGGAAAGAGACGGATTGTGACCTATATCCTCTGTACACTTCTGGATACATTCATGGGAAACAATCTACAACATAACAATCCCGTTCTCCCCATCGGACACGTCCTGGAGTGATAGGAGCTCAGTTGTGGGACTTTGACAGGTGGAATCATTCCAGAAATAATAAGGGGTTATGTTTCAGCCTCCTATATACATTTGGGGTCTGGTTATAATATATAAAATTGGGTTTTATGATTGCCCCCACTAAGACTACATTCACACCAAAAGAAACGTTCAGTCGATGGATGGCTGAGCACTGGCGGGCATTAGTAGACATGTTGCAATTTTTTACATTTCTTTTGATACAAATGACAAAATGTCGCTCTATCTGCCCAAATTGCATCACGCGGGGTTGGTGTTCTCCGGGGCGTATTCTCACCAATCTGTTGTCTGGGGTGAGTGTTTGTTTCTCATCAATTCAAAAACCGGCGTATCCCCAGTACGAGTGTTTTCCGAAAGTCGTGATGTGTATCCTAATGCCCCGTACACACGATCGGAATTTCCAGTGGAAAAAACTTGGATGGTTTTTCCAACGGAATTCCGCTCAAGCTTGGCTTGCATACACACCGTCACACAAGTTCTCTGAACTTTCCACCGTCAAGAACGCGGCGACGTACAATACTACGACAAGCCGAGAATATGAAGTTCAATGCTTCCAAACATGCGTCGAATCGTTTCCGAGCATGCGTGGGAATTTTGCGCGTCGAAATTGCCACAGACGATCGGAATTTCCAATAGGAACTTTTTCCGTTCGGAAAAATAGAGAACCTGCTCTCAATCTTTTGCTGGCGGAAAATCCTCCCAGCAAAAGTCCGATGAAGTGTACACACGGTTGGAATTTCCGACCAAAAGCTCACATCGGACTTTTGCTGACGGAATTTCCGATCGTTGTTGTACGCGGCATAAGTGTCAGATGAGCAGAAAATTGCTCAATCGCCTCTTACAGATTTCTGCTCCTTCATTTTTCTGAAGCCGGAGCTCCTTTCACCAAATTTCCTCTGCCGGCTGTTTTGCATCAATGGCATAAAATGTAAAAATCTGAAGTGAACCCGACCGCCATGTGGCCGTGTGATAAGTGTCCCGGGACCGTTCATAAACTGTGTGCGATCGATGGAGAGAGAAGGCTTATCTGCCGGGAGCAGGTCAGGTTTTTTTTGTGCCGAATTGCTGCCGTCTCATTCAGAGCGTGTGACTGGCGGCTTCTGATGTCACCTCCTCTGCTACGACTTGCTCCAAATAAACTTCAGCTGGGGGAGGGGGGGCAATATGTATGAGGAGAGTCTCTTCTCCAAACTCCTTCCGCACGGACAGTGCCGGGTTTTTAGGTCTCATTCACAATATAGCAGTTTTTTTTTGTGTTAACATGAGCAAAATCGCTCCACGCCGCACACATCATGATAGCTCTTTTTTTTTTTTTTTTTCTTTTTTCCCCCGATGGACTTCCCTACGTATGACAACCTGATTGATCGTCAAGCTCCACGCGTTTTTTATCTGCACGTTTTGCCGCATTCTTGTGCCTCTGTTTTGCAGCATTTGGGGTGCCATTAACAATATAATGGCAGGACAGGAGTTTGCATGCGTTCATGAAACGCTGTAGTGTGAATGCGGCCACACGGCCGTGCAGCTCCAATATGCGCTGGAGCACGCTAATGTGCGTTGTGGTGTGCTGCGTTCACCAATATTTCGCATGCTGCCTTAAACCACTTAAGGGCCCGGGCCTAGTTTTCAAACTTGTGTGTGTGTGTGTGTGTGTGTGTGTGTGTGTATATATATATATAATTTATTTTGGGGGGGGGGATACATGTCTTTATATTTTTTTAATTAAAAAAATAAACAGTAAAGTTAGCCCAATTTTCATTTTTTGTTTTTGTTTTGTTTTTTGTTTTTCTATATTGTGAAAGATAATGTTACGCTGAATAAATTGATACCCAACACTCTTAATCTCCAAAGGCGAAGTTAAAAAAATTTCTACAGGTTACTAGTTTAGAGTACAGAGGAGATCTTTTACTAGAATTATTTGCTCTCGCTCTAATGGTGTCAGCGATACCTCACATGTGTGATTGAACACAGTTTTCATATGCGGGCGCGACTTGTGTATACGTTCACTTCTGCACGCAAACTCGACGGGGCGCCTTAAATCACTTTTTTTTTTTTTTCTTATTTATTTTACTTTTTTTTTTAATTTTTTTTTTTTATTCTTACACTGTCCTTTTTGAAAAAAAAAAAATTTCGGTCACTTTTATTCCTATTACAAGGAATGTAAGCATCCCTTGTAATGAAAAAAGCATGACAGGTCCTCCTTTTTTTTAATGTGAGATCTGGGGTCAAAAAGACCTCACATCTCACACCTAAAATGTATTTTTTTATTTAAAAAAAAAATTTCCACATTAGGCAGAAGCGACGTTTTGATGTCACTTCCGTCATCCAATGTTATGGAGCCGAGTGAGGGGGGGGGGCCCCATCTTTCCCTTACTCGGCTCCATGCTACTGAGGGGAAAGAATTGGATCTTCTCCGCCGCCACCGGCGGCTCCGGTAAGCAGCAGAGACGACCGGAGCGCAGCGGGGGCACATCTCCCGCAGCTGAAAAAAGTCATCTCGCAGCGAATCCGCCGTTGAGACCACTTTTATCTGAAAGAGGACCGCCCTCCGCTGAAGATAAGACCGGGGTTATGGCAGCTATCTGCAGCCATAACCCCGGTATTCTACGTCAAAGTACCAATGTACGACGCCGGCTGGTCCGTCAGTGGTTAGAGTGGTTAGAGTGATGGCAAACTCAAAAAAAATTTTTTTCTTAAAATGGAGGTTTGTGCAATATGCACCACATAATAGCTCATTATGACAGACTTGCCTTACAAACCGAGCCCCCCCCCCAGTGGCGTTCTGTCCCCAATCTTGGCACTTTCATCTTCCTTCCGGGTTCGCGGTCCCTGACTGTTTGCATAGCCGGGATGTGATTTAAGTCCCTCCCATACAGGGGAGTCCCGATATCCGCATGGCACGCTATGCAGTCATGTACACTCGGCCCTCGTTCACATTGGAGCAACGTGATAAAAGCTTAAAGCCGAAAGTAAAATCTTCTTAAGGTGCCAACACCGGGAACACAAAAGTGATACTTTTATTCCAACATGTATCAATAATTCGCTAGAATGAGGACGTTCACCTCCAGAACCCAAAGGGGGCCATTGGTGGGCCACAGGGGGAGGGACTGGGGGGGAAAAGGGACATAAATATAATAAGACAGGGACATGGCAGATGATAAGAGCGCCGTTTTGTCCAATCGCCAGAAATCGTATAGAAATCAGAAGTATGGCGTGAGTCAGTGACAGTCTATCACACACAATGCATGACCTGGGAAACACTATTCAACAGAACCTGTACCCCCTTATAGCAGATGTCCCACTTTACATCATGACTACTCATCAAAGTGTCCCCATCAAGAGTGCCCCCCCTCTTGCATCAGGTGCCCCCCTCTTGCATCAGGTGTCCCCATCAAGAGTGCCCCCCCTCTTGCATCAGGTGTCCCCATCAAGAGTGCCCCCCCCCTCTTGCATCAGGTGTCCCCATCAAGAGTGCCCCCCCCTCTTGCATCAGGTGTCCCCATCAAGAGTGCCCCCCCCCCTCTTGCATCAGGTGTCCCCATCAAGAGTGCCCCCCCCCTCTTGCATCAGGTGTCCCCATCAAGAGTGCCCCCCCCCTCTTGCATCAGGTGTCCCCATCAAGAGTGCCCCCCCCCTCTTGCATCAGGTGTCCCCATCAAGAGTGCCCCCCCCCTCTTGCATCAGGTGTCCCCATCAAGAGTGCCGCCCCCTCTTGCATCAGGTGTCCCCATCAAGAGTGCCCCCCCCTCTTGCATCAGGTGTCCCCATCAAGAGTGCCGCCCCCTCTTGCACCAGGTGTCCCCATCAAGCGTGTCCCCATCAAGAGTGCCCCCCCTTGCATCAGGTGCCCCCCTTTTGCATCAGGTGTCCCCATTAAGAGTGCCCCCCTCTTGCACCAGGTGTCCCCATCAAGCGTGCCCCCCCCCTCTTACATCGGGTGTCCCCATCAAGCGTGCCCCCCCTCTTGCATCAGGTGTCCCCATCAAGAGTGCCCCCCTTGCATCAGGTGCCCCCCCTTTGCACCAGGTGTCCCCATCAAGAGTGCCGCCCCCCTTGCACCAGGTGTCCCCATCAAGCGTGCCCCCCCCCCTTTGCACCAGGTGTCCCCATCAAGAGTGCCCACCCTCCCCTTGCATCAGGTGTCCGCATTAAACTTGTTCATGGATCAATGGATGCACTCTGAGACCTTGGGGTGCACAACTAAGATCTGGGGGGCACAGCCCACCCTGGTACCCCCCCTAGATATGGCCCTGTCATGTAGGGAATCTTGCTGATGAACTACTCTCCAGCTGGATTGTAATAATCACAATTGTTCACTAAAGATCTCCAACCTTCCATTGTGAAGAGATGTATGAAGAGACATGGCGTCTCTACAAGCCTTGTTGGCGCTTTTCTTTTATTTCCAGTGAAGAAATCTAATGTACTTCATTTCTGTTTTGTATCAACTTCTCCTAATTCTCCTCCTTTTGTTTTCATAGTGTTGCCTCTTAAAGCCCCAGTCTGGTTACTTCCAATTGTCTGATATTGTTATTAATGTCTTATTCACAAACTGACTCAGTTTCTCTCTGTGTGATTCTTTCATAAGTACAAAGCCAATTACCATGTGAAGAACATCCAGCAAAAGTACAGCTGAAGAAACCCGTCCGGGACCATCAGTCCTTACCATCCGATGTCTTATGTAACCCTTTCACATGATAAACGCCCCTCAGGCACCAATTATCTCCCCTCATTCTCTACACAAATGTCAATGTTTACAGTTTGTTTATAGCTGGTCACCTCTTGCAAGTCTTTGTTGTGTTTATTTATTTTATTCCTAGAATATTGTGACTGTACAGGTGCTTCTTTCTTCTTCCTTCTTCCTTTCCCTTTCTTTCTTCTTTTTTTCTTTTTCTTTTTCTATCTCTTTCTTTTCTTTCGTTTTTTCTTTCGTGTTTTTCTTTCGTTTTTTTCTTTCTCTTTTTCTTTCTCTTTTTCTTTCTCTTTTTCTTTCTCTTTTTCTTTCTCTTTTTCTTTCTCTTTTTCTTTCTCTTTTTCTTTCTCTTTTTCTTTCTCTTTTTCTTTCTCTTTTTCTTTCTCTTTTTCTTTCTCTTTTTCTTTCTTTTTCTTTCTTTTTCTTTCTTTGTGTTGTGTGTTTGTTTTGTTTTTTTTTGTTTAAAAAAAAAAAAAGAAAGTATGGTCCGTCCTTCTGAGAGAAGACCCAATTCTAGTTAGAGGGGGACACAGCACCCCGGATGTCTATATGGTTTGGAAATCTATATAGTGTTGCTATGAAGGCTGATGATATTCTGTATCCATGGAGGACCTGTTGTTTTGGGGGATGGGGGCCCCCTTAATAGTATTGTGTGGCCCTGATCACACCTGTGCATTTTCTGTGCCGGGGGAAAAAGTCCTGTTATCTTTGCTGCAGTTTCATCAAAACTAGGAAAACATTTTTTTTTTCATGAAAAATAGGAGTTTCATCAGTTCAAAAAAAATGGATGATTGCCGATGTAAACTGATGATCGTCCGTTTACATCTTTTTTTCCATAGGAATGCATTGATGACTGTTTTTCATTTGTCAACAGATGAATGAAAAATGGAGGAACGATCCGCATGTGTGAAAGGGGCCCAATCATTTCTCCTTTCTGGAGAAACAGCGTTTTACAATAAACCCGTTTTACATGAGGCCCGAGTGTTGTATTTATTCCTGCAGGAGCCATTTATTCATATTTTGGCAGTTTGGTCTCTTCGATCCTCTTCTTCCTTATTTGTGTTTTTTTTTAATTTACTTATTTTAGTTGTGTTTTATGGTTTGATTCGATTTATGCGTGTGTGCTTTTAGTTATTTTTTGTTTTTTAAACGGATTTTAGGAGTCAAATTATTATATATTTTTTAAAGCAGCATGGTCTCCTTTTTTTAATGTGTGTGTGTGTGTGTGTGTGTTTGTGTGTGTGTGTTGTACATGGGGGTTTTTTTTTTAGTACGTGTTCTAGTCCTATAGCAGCAACCTGATTTTCAGTACTTTTTTGCACACTTTTAATATTAAAAAAAAACAAAAAAACCTTTTTTTCTTATTGTGAGTTTTTACTATGTGTATCGCTTGTATCTTTTAACATTCTCTAATTCATTCCAGACAACTGAAGTCCATGTGACAATCTGTTATGCGATGCTCTAGATTTTGTGATCTATATTCATCTACAGATCTAAACTTCATTTTTCATCAGTATGACTGTTTTTTGCTTATTCTTATAGCCCTGATAAAGGGGGAGGGTGTTGCCACCAAAAAGCATTGGCTGTATTTATTTATTTTTACTTATTTTACTTTTTTTTTTTTTTTTGGTTTGATAAGGTTTATTTCTGCAGTGTGATCTCTCAATTGTGTGGTTTTTGTTGTGATTTGTGGGTTTTTATTTACTTTTTTTAACTGGTTTTAGGAGTCTGTTTGTTCTATTTCAGCAGGATGGTCTTCTTTTTGTTGTGTTTTGTAGTACTTCTTTTTTTTTTTTTTTTTTTTTAAGTACTTTTATAGTACTTCTATTGCAGCCACCTGCTTTTCAGGAGTTTTTTTTTTTTCCACACCTTCCTTGTGATGAAATCTAATCTATGTTCATATTTTATATCAACTTTTATTGGAGGTTTTTACTGTGTGTATCGCTTGTATCTTTTAACATTCCTGAATTCATTAGACAACTAAAGTCCATGTGACAATCTGTTATGGGATGTTCTGGATTTTGTGATCTATATTCATCTACAGATCTAGATGTCATTTTTCATCATTTATGCCTGTGGTGTGTTTTTTGTTTTTTTGCTTAATCTTGAAGCCCTCATGAAGGGGGAGGGGTGTTGCCCCAAAAAGCGTTGGCTGTTTTATTTATTATTTTAGTTGTGTTTATGGATTAATTTAGGCTTATTTCTGCAGTGTGTTCTTTCAAGTGTGTGGTGGGTTTTTTTTTTTGTTTTTTTTTTGTTTTTTTTGTGGTGATCTTCACATTTTTTTAATCATTATGGCATTTTTTTTTTTTCTTTTTTCTTTTTTTTTTTGCTTATTCTTGTAGCCCTGATAAAGGGGGAGGGGTGTTACTACCAAAAGCTTTGGCTTTAATGACCCTATTATTATTATTATTATTATTATTATTATTATTATTATTATTATTATTAATATTATTATTATTATTATTATTATTATTATTTTTATTATTATTATTATTATTTTTATTATTATTATTATTATTTTTATTATTATTAATATTTTTATTATTATTATTATTATTATTATATTTTTTTTTTTTTTTTTTTTTTATGTGCGGTTGAAAAGACACGTCCATCTAGTTCAACCAATAAAAAATGAATTAATAATTATCAATAATTTAAATTTTATGTTGGCCTCTTATTCAATTTAGCTCTGGCTTCTTTCTGTATTTAGAGTGCTGCAGAGGACCAGGTCTATCTAAAGCCACCTGGTCTTCATGGGGAACCTCTGAAGACACATTTTTTGGGGGGGAACAAATTGTCCCCTTTTTGGCCACCGCTCCAAAGATAGGTTGGGCTGAGCGCATAAACACGCATGCTAATGGATTGTACATCAAAATGCTCATTTTAAACCTTTATGACGGTTGTTGGATGGGTCTGATCCTGGACATGGCTCCATCAGATAAAGACAAATGTAACCTAATATTTACATTCTGATTCTAGCAAACTGATACGTTGTATAAAAAAAAAAAAAATCTGCACCCTTCAGGGCCCATTTACACTATTACATCCTGTTACATGGCATTCTTGCAATATTTATTTAGACTGGAACACCAACACACCTTCATTACAGCATGCCACAATGTACAGGGCAGTGCATCACAAGGCATTCCCAAAAAAATGGTTTATTATTATTATTATTATTATTATTATTATTATTAATATTCAGGATTTATATAGCGCCAACAGTTTACGCAGCGCTTTACAATATAAAAAGGAGACAATACAGATAAAATACAAGAGGATTAAGAGGGCCCTGCTCAGAAGAGCTTACAATCTAATGGGAATGCCCAGTTTTTTGGGTTCATTAGCAGACGATTCTTTTGAATAGGCCTCGATGCAATGCATTTTATTTCACCACTTCAGCTCCAGGCCTTTTTTGAAACTTTTTTGTTTTTTTTTTGTTTACATGCAACAATCCAGTATTTACTTTTTAAGAAAGAACCCCCAAACATTATACATTAAAGCAGAGGCCCTGAGTGTTGCAATTTTTCATGTCACATTTGCGCAGCGTTTTTTCAAACACAACTTTTTTGGAAAAAATACTTTTTTTTAATTTTAATGCAAACAAAATTAAACACATAACTTGATATTTTACCAAAAAAAAAATGTTACGCAGAGTAAATAGATGCCAAACCTGTCGCGCTTTAAAATTGCACACGCCCGTGCAATGGTGACAAACAAACAAGAAACCTTTTACTATCCACAGGTTACCACTTTAGATTTACAGAGGAGGTCTGCTGCTAGAATTACTGCTTATGATCTGACGTTCACGGTGATACCTCACGTGTGTGGGGACGATCGCTGTGTGTGTGCCGGACCGGTGCATGTGCTCACCTTTTTTAAAAAATTACATTTTTTTTTTTTTTTTTTTTTTTTAATTTTAATTTTTTTACACTTTTTTTTTTTTTTTTTTTTTTTTATTGTATTTTTGCTGTCACAAGGAATATAAACCTCCTTTAGTGACAGTAATAGGCATGTGACAGGTCCTCTTTATGGAGAGATCTAAGACCCCAAATCCCTCCTCTGCCCCTGAAAGCATTCAAAGCACCAAGATTGATACTTTTTAGATTTTTTTTATTTTTTTTATGGCGCCGTTGGCATCCTGGTAAACCGGAAGTCACGTCCTCTCTTCTGGGTTACTATCAGATATAGCGGATCAAAGCTGAATCTGGCTTTAGCTTGGTAGCCCCTAGGATCGCTATTACAAGAGAGCTGAGCGTCGGCTCTAAATAATGGTCCCGGGGTGATGACTGCGGCGGGTAGAACCACCAAAGGTCGTATGTTGCTGATCGTTAACTGGACAATGGAAATAGTACCTGAAGGGTTTGGGTTGTTCTGGTGATTCGGCAATGCTGGAAGCTTTACTTGGACCTGAGACAATGAAGACCTTTCAGGTCAGCCTGGGGGACCTTCTTACATATCTGAAGACCATCGTGTGGGTCTCGTAGTCTTTTCTCTAAACCATAAACAGAGTCTGTTCACCGTATACGAAGTTATGAAGAGAAGGAGAACGTTGGAACTTTCAATGGGGCGGTGAGCTGGTGAGTTATGTTGGGTCTAAATGGATGGTAATGTCCTCCATTCATATACAAGGAGGTCTGATGAGAACTCGTAGAAACTGCTAATGTCTCTTCTTTATTACATCAGAGGAAAGGTAATGTGCGAGTAGAGGGCCATTGTCTCCGGCCTTTCACAGCCTGTAGTGGTGACGTGTAATTATAAACAAAGCCTGCTGTTGGTCAGAAGGACAAAACGCGCCACACGTGATTATCGCACAATGTCGGAGCCGACACGTCTGCTAATCGCCGATTAATCTGCCGAATAAAGTGCTTATAAGCAACAACTATGTACCTTCACTTCCCCTAAATGAATTATTTTCATTAGTTCAATAAATAAATAAAAATTCTAATATACTCAACGCAGTGGGCGGTGCCAGCGGAATAATCTTTAATGACTTGGTGCATTGTCTGATCGCTCCTTCCACTGGAGGCTCCCCACAGTGCTGCTTGTTCTTCATAGACCCCGTCCACACATTTTATATTTGTGCGTTGTACTACAGATGAGGAAATCTCAAATTATATACTATGAGTAGATATAAAGATTAGGAGGGGCTCCTCTGGGGGGATCTGCGATGAGGAAAAGATTTGGGGGTCCTTGTAGATCTGACTTGGCAGCTAACAACAAAGCCAGCACAATAGCCTCATACATTGAAAAGGGTGAACATTCTCTCTCTATATATATATATATATATATATATATATATATATATAACACACACACACACACACACACACACACACACACACACACACACACACACACACACACACACACACACACACACACACACACATCTTCTCCTCCAACATCTGTGCCTGACCTCACAAATGCTCTTCTGGAAGAATGGTCAAACCTTCCCATAGACACCCTCCTAAACCTTGCGGCCGGCCTTCCCAGAAGAGGTGAAGCTGTTATAGCTGCAAAGGGCGGAGCCAACTCAATATTGAACCCTACGGACTAATGCCGCACACACACGATAGGATTTTCCGACAACAAAATCCATCAGATTTTTTTCCGACGGATGTTGGCTCAAGCTTGTCTTGCATACACACGGTCACACAAATCTTGTCAGAAATTCCGATCGTCAAGAACGCGGTGACGTACAACGCGTACGAGGAGCCGAGAAAAATGAAGTTCGATAGCCAGTGCGGCTCTTCTGCTCGATTCCGAGCATGCGTGGAACTTTGTGCATCAGAATTGTGTACACACGATCGGAAATTCCAACAACAAGTTTTGTTGTCGGAAAATTTTGAGAACCGGCTCTCAAACATTTGTTGGCGGAAATTCAGACGACAAATGTTCCATGGAGCCTACACACGGTCGGACTTTCCGACAACTAGCGCACATCCAACACAAGGTCATGTGTGTGTAAAGACAGGTGTCCCAATACTTTTGACAATGTAGTGTCTATTGTATTTTTTTTTATAGTGATCAATATTTATTATTATAGAATATCTATCCAACAATGGTTCGGCCTGATCTTCCATACATCATTCGGTGTCGGTCATGTATCCTGACGAAGGATGTGATTGGACTACAAGCCCTCGTTCACACTGAACACGGCTTTGAAGAACATCTGAACTCCTTTTCAAAGCCGCATTGCAGTCGGACTTCAGGGGCGACTTGAAGGACATCTGAGCAGGTTCATGAACAGACTTCTATTGAAATCGCCCCGGAAGTCAACAGAAGTAGTGCAGGAACTACTTTTGGAAATCGGTGCGGCAAAGTTAGCATCGCCCTGGTCGGGACGCCCTGGTTGGGATGCCCCTGTTGCCGGTGTTTCCATCAGATTAGGCAACGGAAGTGACGTTCCATCGCCGCCATCTTGGTACACCCCCCACACTCGCCCACAGTAAGGATACGGTGAGAAGGCGGCAAGCGGACATCTTGTTACACCCACCGGAGTCCGGCATTTCACAATTATTTTTACCAGTAAGCTGAGCTTATCTAGTGAAATTCAGGATTTAGAAATCCATCTGACTGTTTGGATCTTGGATTTTAAAAGCAGCGGCGAGCGCGCCGATCTCACAGGTTTGCTGATCTGGCAGAACATGGCTGCTTTTATAATTCAACATCAAATCAATCAGAGGGAGTTGAAAATCCTGTATTTCCCTATAGAAGTTCAGTTTACTGGTAAAAATAACTGACATGCAAGACTCCGGTGGGTGTAAAAAGATGTCCGCTTGCCGCCTTCACACTGTAGGCTTACTGCGGACGAGTGCGGGGTGTACCAAGATGGCCGTGATGGAAGGTCCCTTCTGTTACCAGATCTGACGGGTTACCTAATCTGACGGAACACCGGCAATAGGTTCCGATTTGACCTGTCAAGTCACATGTCAAATGGTGATGATGTGAACGGGGGGGGGGGGGGGGCTAAAGGTCGGTGATGGGCGACAAAATGAAAAAAGGGGGGTGAAGGAGCTCCACTATGAAGGACAATTCCAATGATTACACTTCAGTAGTAGAAGTTCTCTCTTGAAATTATTAGTAGTAGTATTATTATTATTATTATTATTATTATTATTATACAGGATTTATAGAGCGCCGACAGTTTACACAGCGCTTTACAACATGAGGGTAGACAGTACAAATACAATACACTTTAATACAGGAGGAATCAGAGGGCCCTGATCCTTGGAGCTTACAATCTAAGAAATTATTCATCTTAAGAATGTTTTTTGAATTTTCTAACCCTTAACTCAAATCCACAATCAGCCCCGGAGATGACAAATTAGGAGTGAGATGGAAAATTCAAAACAACAAATTTCTAATCAGTGAATGTGATTTTATTATTTGTTTTCATTCAGGAAATGACATTTTGTTGCGAAATCAAATGCTAAACGTAAACTAATTACATCTACTTGGAAAGAATATTTTTGCTCAACCGTCAGATGTGTGAAGTATTGTCTTATTCGTTTACTAAATATCAAGGCGATTGGTCCAGACAATGTGATGTATGAGACATATATACAAGATGCTAATTGGACCCCAGAGGTACGGCCAGCCATACATTTATCTCACAATGGCTGAAAGAACCCAAATGTCAGAGTACAATGACTGTTCATACAAAATCTTCCCAATCCTATTATTCTGGAGAAAAGTCACTTAAGCCTCCATGCACACTTGCATTTTTTTTCTTCTGCCCCTAGAAGCTAAATCGTGTTCACTACTTTAGATTATTATTATTATTATTTATATATATTTTATTTTTTATTTCAACGTCTAGGAGCGGAAGAAAAATAGTTTTTGTAGTTTCCTGGAGCATTTTTTAAGCCTAAATGCTCCTAATAGCAGTTTTTTGAGCTTTTCCCCTTTTTTTTTTTCTTACACTGTTTTTGACTTCTGAATCCTGGCTACATCATCACACATTCATTTTCTGATGATCAGATTATTATTCAGAAAGCCCCAGGCTGGTCTTAATTTAAGGCCCGGTGTACACCTGAGAAAACAAATCATATACATTAAAAATATGTATTTCTATCGTTTGTGTGTGTAATAATAGAAAATATATACCGTATATACTCGAGTATAAGTCGAGGCCCTAATTTTACCACAAAGAAAATGGGAAAAACGTATTTACCCGAGTATAAGACGAGGGTGAGAAATGCACAGCTACTGTAAGTGGAAAAGAGGGTCAACAATGCCCATTTGCAGCCTCACTGTGCCCATTTGCAGCCTCACTGTGCCCATTTGCAGCCATAGGTCCCCTGAACTTCAAACTCTGTAGTTAAGGGTTCCTAGATGCCCCCTAGATGCAGCCAAAATTTGGGGTCTCTCAACCCAAAGGGTCCCGAAATGACATTGCTGCAGATGGACACAATTTGGGGCCCCGTATCTCTGGGCCACTTAGTGCTAAGAACCCCAAATTTGGTGTGCAAACCCAGTGAAACTAGCCCCATAAAATTTCCAAAGCTGGGGTTTCTAGCACCAAGTGGCACTGAGATACAGGGCCCCAAAAATCAGTTCAGAAAATGTCAAACACTTTTTTGCAGCAGAGAATGACATTTTCCGAACCGGTTTTGGGGCCCCATATCTTAGGGCCACTTAGTGCTAGGAACCCCAGCTTTGGATATGTTATGGTACCAGTTCCACTGGGTTAGCGCGCCAAATTTGGGGTTCCTAGCACCAAGTGTCCCTGAGATATGGGGCCCCAAATTTGGTTCAGAAAATGTCAAGCACTTTTCTGCAGCAGAGAATGACATTTTCCGAATCGATTTTTGGGGCCCCGTATGTCGGGCCACTTAGTGCTAGGAACCCCAGCTTTGGATATGTTATGGTACCAGTTCCACTGGGTTTGCACACCAAATTTGGGGTTCCTAGCACCAAGTGGTCCTGAGATACGGGGCCCCAAAATTGGTTCGGAAAATGAATTTTTTTGCTGCAGAAAAGTGCTTGACTCAAGTCGAGGGGGACACTTTCAGCACAAAAAAATGTGCTGAAAAATTCGACTTATACTCGAGTATATACGGTATATATAATTTTTTTTTTTTTTTTTTTTTTTTTTTTTTTATGAATAAAAATATTAACAAAATATATTAAGCCCACCAAGCTGGATTGCAGTCTTGGTTGGAGTCCACATACAAAGTATGGTCCATCCTTCTGAGAGAAGACACAATTCTAGTTAGAGGGGGACACAGCACCCCGGATTTCTATGTGGTTTGGAAATCTATATAGTGTTGCTATGAAGGCTGATGATATTCTGTATCCATGGAGGACCTGTTGTTTTGTAGGATGGGGGATGGGGGCCCCCTTAATAGTATTGTGTGGCCCTAATCACACCTGTGCATTTTCTTTGGGGGGGGGGGGGGGGAGTCCTGTTATCTTTAATGCAGCTTCATCAAAACTAGGAAAACATATTATTTTTCATGAAAAATAGGACTTTCGCCCGTTCAAAAAAAAAAATGGATGATTGCCGATGTAAACTGATGATCGTCCGTTTACATCCGTTTGATGTCCGTTTTTCATTTGTCAACAGATGAATGAAAAATGGAGGAACGATCCGCATGTGTGAAAGGGGCCCAATCATTTCTCCTGTCTAGAGAAACAGCGTTTTACAATAAACCCGTTTTACATGAGGCCCGAGTGTTGTTGTATTTATTCCTGCAGGAGCCATTTATTCATATTTTGGCAGTTTGGTCTCTTCGATCCTCTTCTTCCTTATTTGTGTCTTTTAAATTACTTATTTTTGTTGTGTTTTGTGGTTTGTTTCCATTTATGTGTGCATGCTTTTATTTAGTTATTTTTTGTGTTTAACTGATTTTAATAGTTTTGTTTTTTTTAGGCAGCATGGTCTCCTTTTTTTAATGTGTGTGTGTGTGTTGTACATGGGGGGGGGGGGTTTTAGTACGTGTTCTAGTCCTATAGCAGCAACCTGATTTTCAGAACTTTTTTGCACACTTTTAATATTAAAAATAAATAAATACAATTTTTATTGCGAGTTTTTACTATGTGTATCGCTTGTATCTTTTAACATTCTCTAATTCATTCCAGACAACTGAAGTCCATGTGATAATCTGTTATGGGATGCTCTAGATTTTGTGATCTATATTCATCTACAGATCTAAACTTAATTTTTCATCAATATGACTGTTTGTTTTTTGCTTATTCTTGTAGCCCTGATAAAGGGGGGGGGGGGGGGCTATTTCCACCAAAAAGTGTTGGCTGTATTTATTAAGCCCGGGTTCACACTATAACGTGCTGCGGATCGCACAGGAGCGCTGTGCGTCCCTGTTCCCCGTTTCAGGGACGAATCGGGGCCGATTCTATGCCTGAATTCGGCCCTGAAACGGAGCCAAAGACACACAGCGTTTTTGTGCAGTGCGCTCCGCAGCCGCCCCGGAGATATGTGAACCGGCTCCATAGGGTGCCAGTCACATTCTCCTGCTATGCGAATAAGATGTGCGGAAACGCACATCTAATTCGCATAGGTGTGGACCCGGGCTTATTTTTACTTATTTTAGTTGTGTTTTTTATGGTTTGATTAGGTTTATTTTTGCAATGTGGTCTCTCAAGTGTGTGGGGTGTTTTTTTTTTTTTTTTGCGTGTTTAACTAATTTTAGGAGTCCATTTATTCTATTTCAGCAGCATGGTCTCCTTTTTCATTGTGTTTTGTAGTACTTGGTAGTAGTCACATTTGTGCAGCGGTTTTTTTGAAACACAACTTTTTAGGAAAAATTTTTTTTTTTTTTTTTTTTTTTTTTACATTAAAATTAAAAAAAAAAAAAAAAAAAAAACACTTGATATTTTACCAAAAAAAAAAAAAAAGTTACACTGCCGAGTACACAGATACCAAACCTCTCACGCTTTAAAATTACACACGCCTGTGCACTGGTGACAAACCAAGAAAATTTTACTATCCACAGGTTACCACTTTAGATTTACAGAGGAGGTCTGCTGCTAGAATTACTGCTTTTGATCTGACGTTCACGGTGATACCTCACATGTGTGGGGACGATCGCTGCGTGCGTGCCGGACCGGTACATGTGCTCACCTTTGGACGGGGGCACATTACAGTTTTTATTTATTTTTATTTTTTTTTACACTGTTGCTTTTTTTTACATTTTTGCTGTCACAAGGAATATAAAACTCCTTTAGTGACAGCAATAGGCATGTGACAGGTCCTCTTTAGGGAGAGATCTAAGGCCCCTTTCACACGAGGCGGGCTCCGTTTCTACGGAGCCCGCCTCGGCCCGCCGCCTCAGCGGGAGATCTGTCCGTTGATCTCCGCTGAGCCGGCGGATGACAGGTCCCTCTCTGCTCACTGAGCGGGGGAGGGGCTTGTCAGGCGCCGCTGCGGCCTATGGAGGGATCGGACGAAAACGGACAGCGTGTCCGTTTTTCGTCAGATCTCCCCCGATCTGATCCGCCAGCGACGGACCTGGACGTAGGGCCATCCGTCTGCTTTTCAGCGGATCGGATGTCAACTGACATCCGACGCTCCATAGACTAACATGGAGCGCCCGTTCAGGTCCACTGTCAAAACTGACAGGCGGACCTGAACAGTCCAATCGTGTGAAAGGGGCCTGAGACCCCAAATCCCTCCTCTGCCCCTGAAAGCATTCAAAGCACTAAGATTGATACTTTTTAATACTTTTTAGACTTTTAATTTTTTTTTTAAATGGCGCCGTTGGCATCCTGGTAAACCGGAAGTCATGTCATCTCTTCTGGGTTACTATCAGATATAGCGGATCAAAGCCGAATCTGGCTTTAGCTTGGTAGCCCCTAGGATCGCTATTACAAGAGAGCGGAGCGTCGGCTCTAAATAATGGTCCCGGGGTGATGACTGCGGCCGGTAGAACCACCGAAGGTCGTATGTTGCTGATCGTTAACTGGACAATGGAAATAGTCCCTGAAGGGTTTGGGTTGTTCTGGTGATTCGGCAATGCTGGAAGCTTTACTTGGACTTGAGACAATGAAAACCTTTTCAGGTCAGCCTGGGGGACCTTCTTGCATATCTGAAGACCATCGTGTGGGTCTCGTAGTCTTTTCTCTAAACCATAAACAGAGTCTGTTCACCGTATACGAAGTTATGAAGAGAAGGAGAACGTTGGAACTCTCAATGGGGCGGTGAGCTGGTGAGTTATGTTGGGTCTAAATGGATGGTAATGTCCTCCATTCATATACAAGGAGGTCTGATGAGAACTCGTAAAAACTGCTAATGTCTCTTCTTTATTACATCAGAGGAAAGGTAATGTGCGAGTAGGCGGCCATTGTCTCCGGCCTTTCACAGCCTGTAGTGGTGACGTGTAATTATAAACAAAGCCTGCTGTTGGTCAGAAGGACAAAACACGCCACACGTGATTATCGCACAATGTTGGAGCCGAGACGTCTGCTAATCGCCGATTAATCTGCCGAATAAAGTGCTTATAAGCAACACCGATGTACCTTCACTTCCCCTAAATGAATTATTTTCATTAGTTCAATAAATAAATAAAAATTCTAATATACTAAACGCAGTGGGCGGTGCCAGCGGAATAATCTTTAATGACTTGGTGCATTGTCTGATCGCTCCTTCCACTGGAGGCTCCCCACAGTGCTGCTTGTTGTTCATAGACCCCGTCCACACATTTTATATTTGTGCGCTGTACTACAGATGAGGAAATCTCAAATTATATATTATAAGTAGATATAAAGATTAGGAGGGGCTCCCCTGGGGGGATCTGCGATGAGGAAAAGATTTGGGGGTCCTTGTAGATCTGACTTGGCAGCTAACAAAGCCAGCACAATAGCCTCATACATTGAAAAGGGTGAACATTCAAAAAATATATATATAATTTTAGAGACTATATATTCTTATATTCTCTATAAAATACATCTTTTTTACAGAATATATAATTCTCTATAAAATTGTAATATACATTTTTATAGAGACTATATTGTATTTTATATATTCTGTATAAAAAAATACAATATATTCTCTATAAAATTTTATATTTCTCTATTTTATAGAGACAATATAATATAAATCATTTGGTGGAGGGTGGATTATGGTGTGGGGGTTGTTTTTCAGGGGTTGGGATTGGCAGCATACCAAGACATTTTGGACAATTTCATCCTCCCAACTTTGTGGGAAGAGTTTGTGGACGGCCCCTTTCTGTTCCAACATGACTGCTCACCAGAGCACAAAACAACATCAAATCAATCAGAGGGATTTGAAAATCCTGTATTTCCCTATAAAAGGTCAGTTTAGTGGTAAAAATAACTGACATGCAAGACTCCGGTGGGTGTAAAAAGATGTCCGTTTGCCGCTTTCACACTGTAGGCTTACTGCGGACGAGTGCGGGGTGTACCAAGATGGCCGTGATGGAAGGTCCCTTCTGTTACCAGATCTGACGGGTTGCCTAATCTGACGGAACACCAGCATTAGGGTCCGATTTGACCTGTCAAGTCGCATATCAAATGGTGATGATGTGAATGGGGGGGGCTAAAGATCGGTGATGGGCAACAAAATTAAAAAAGGGGGATGAAGGAGCTCCCCTATGAAGGACAATTCCAATGATTACACTTCAGTAGTAGAAGTTCTCTCTTGAAATTATTATTATTATACAGGATTTATATGGTGCCAACAGTTTACACAGCGCTTTACAACATGAGAGCAGACAGTACAAATACAATACACTTTAATACAGGAGGAATCAGAGGGCCTGATCCTTGGAGCTTACAATCTAAGAAATTATTCATTTTAAGAATGTTTTTTGAATTTTCTAACCCTTAACTCAAATCCACAATCAGCCCCGGAGATGACAAATTAGGAGTGAGATGGAAAATTCAAAGTAACAAATTTCTAATCAGTGAATGTGATTTTATTATTTGTTTTCATTCAGGAAATGACATTTTGCTGCGAAATCAAATGCTAAACGTAAACTAATTGCAACTACTTAGGAAGAACATTTTGCCCAACCGTCAGATGTGTGAAGTTTTGTCTTATTCGTTTACTAAATATCAAGGCGATTGGTCCAGACAATGCGATGTATGAGACATATATACAAGATGCTAATTAGACCCCAGAGGTACGGCCAGTCATACATTTATCTCACAATGGCTGAAAGATCCCAAATGTCAGAGTACAATGACTGTTCATACAAAATCTACCCAATCCTATTATTCTGGAGAAAAGTCACTTAAGCCTCCATGCACACTTGCATTTTTTTTTAAGCTTCTAGAAGTTAGCATTTTTTTTTCTTCTGTTCCTAGAAGCTAAATCATGTTCACTACTTCAGGCTGTTATTATTATTATTATTATTATTATTATTATTTTTACTTTTTTTTTTTATTTCAGCGTCTAGGAGCAGAAAAATAGTTTTTGTAATTTCCTGGAGTGTTTTTAAGCCTAAATGTTCCTAATAGCATTTTTTGCTCTTTTCCCTTTTTTTTGTTTTTCTTAATCTTGTAGCTCTCATGAAGGGGGAGGGGTGTTACCAACAAAAGCTTTGGCTTTAATGACCCTTTTTTTAAAAAAAAAATTTCTTTAGTTGGTGTGGTTGAAAAAAAGACCATCTAGTTCAACCGATTAAAAAATGAATTAATTATCAATAAATATTTTTTTATGTTGGGCTCTTATTCAATTTTTAGCTCTGGCTCCTTTCTGTATTTAGAGTGCTGCAGAGGACCAGGTCTACCTGTCTACCTAAAGCCACCTGGTCTTAATGGGGAACCTCTGAAGACACATTTTTTGGGGGGGAACAAATTGTCCCCTTTTTGGCCACCGCTCCAAACATAGGTTGGGCTGAGCGCATAAACGCGCATGCTAGTGGATTGGATGGGTCTGATCCTGGACATGGCTCCATCAGAGAAAGACAAATGTAACCTAATATTTACATTCTGATTCTAACAAACTGATACATTGTACAAAAAAAAAAAATATCTGCACCCTTCAGGGCCCGTTTACACCATTACATCCTGTTACATGGCATCCTTGCAATATTTATTTAGACTGGAACACCAACATACAAGGACAATACACCTTCATTATGTACAGGGCAGTGCGTCACAAGGCATTCCCAAAAAAAGCTGAATGCCCAGTTTTTTGGGTTCATTAGCAGACGATTCTTTTCAATAGGCCTCGATGTAATGCACTAAATGTATTATATTTCACCACTTCAGCTCCAGGCCTTTTTTGACACTTTTTTTTTTTTTTTTTTTTTTCTTTTCTTTTTTTTTTGTTTACATGCAACAATTTATTAATAATAATAATAATAATAATAATGTGTGCGTGCCGGACCGGTGCATGTGCTCACCTTTTGGATGGGGGGGGCACATAAAATTTTTAATTTATTTTTTTTTTCATTCATTTTTTACACTGTTGCTCTTTTTAAATTTATTTTTGCTGTCACAAGGAATATAAACCTCCTTTAGTGACAGTAATAGGCATGTGACAGGTCCTCTTTATGGAGAGATCTAAGACCCCAAATCTCTCCTCTGCCCCTGAAAGCATTCAAAGCACCAAGATTGATACTTTTTAGATTTTTTTTTTTTTTTTTTTTTTTTTTTTTTTTTTTTTATGGCGCCGTTGGCATCCTGGTAAACCGGAAGTCACGTCCTCTCTTCTGGGTTACTATCGGATATGGCGGATCAAAGCCGAATCTGGCTTTAGCTTGGTAGCCCCTAGGATCGCTATTACAAGAGAGCTGAGCGTCGGCTCTAAATAATGGTCCCGGGGTGATGACTGCGGCCGGTAGAACCACCGAAGGTCGTATGTTGCTGATCGTTAACTGGACAATGGAAATAGTCCCTGAAGGGTTTGTGATGTTCTGGTGATTCGGCAATGCTGGAAGCTTTACTTGGACCTGAGACAATGAAAACCTTTTCAGGTCAGCCTGGGGGACCTTCTTGCATATCTGAAGACCATTGTGTGGGTCTCGTAGTCTTTTCTCTAAACCATAAACAGAGTCTGTTCACCGTATACGAAGTTATGAAGAGAAGGAGAACGTTGGAACTTTCAATGGGGCGGTGAGCTGGTGAGTTATGTTGGGTCTAAATGGATGGTAATGTCCTCCATTCATATACAAGGAGGTCTGATGAGAACTCGTAAAAACTGCTAATGTCTCTTCTTTATTACATCAGAGGAAAGGTAATGTGCGAGTAGAGGGCCATTGTCTCCGGCCTTTCACAGCCTGTAGTGGTGACGTGTAATTATAAACAAAGCCTGCTGTTGGTCAGAAGGACAAAACGCGCCACACGTGATTATCGCACAATGTCGGAGCCGAGACGTCTGCTAATCGCCGATTAATCTGCCTGAATAAAGTGCTTATAAGCAACAACTATGTACCTTCACTTCCCCTAAATGAATTATTTTCATTAGTTCAATAAATAAATAAAAATTCTAATATACTAAACGCAGTGGGCGGTGCCAGCGGAATAATCTTTAATGACTTGGTGCATTGTCTGATCACTCCTTCCACTGGAGGATATATATATAATTAGTCCGTAGGGTTCAATATTGAGTTGGCCCACCCTTTGCAGCTATAACAGCTTCAACTCTTCTGGGAAGGCCGTCCACAAGGTTTAGGAGGGTGTCTATGGGAATGTTTGACCGTTCTTCCAGAAGAGCATTTGTGAGGTCAGACACTGATGTTGGATGAGAAGGCCTGGCTCACAGTCCCCACTCTAATTCATCCCAAAGGTGTTGCTTTGGGCACTGGTCCAAATCATTTGGTGGAGGGGGGATTATGGTGTGGGGGTGTTTTTCAGTGGTTGGTTGGCTCCGTAGTTCCAGTGATGGAAACCAGTGTGCACCAGTGCACAAAGCAAGCTCCATAAAGACGTAGATGAGCGAGTTTGGGATGGAGGAACTTGACTGGCCTGCACAGAGTCCTGACCTCAACCTGATAGAACACCTGCAAGCCTGATAGAGACTGCAAGCCAGGCCTTCTTCTCCAACATCAGTGCCTGACCTCACAAATGCACTTCTGGAAGAATGGTCAAACATTCCCATAGACACCCTCCTAAACCTTGTGGACGGCCTTCCCAGAAGAGGTGAAGCTGTTATAGCTGCAAAGCCAATTCAATATTGAACCCTATAGACTAATGCCCCGTACACACGGTCGGACTTTGTTCGGACATTCCGACCACAAAATCCTAGGATTTTTTCCGACGGATGTTGGCTCAAACTTGTTTTGCATACACACGGTCACACAAAGTTGTCGGAAAATCCGATCGTTCTGAACGCGGTGACGTAAAACACGTACGTCGGGACTCTAAACGGGGCAGTAGCCAATAGCTTTCATCTCTTTATTTATTCTGAGCATGCGTGGCACTTTGTCCGTCGGATTTGTGTACACACGATCGGAATTTCCGACAACGGATTTTGTTGTCGGAAAATTTTATATCCTGCTCTCAAACTTTGTGTGTCGGAAAATGTCCGATGGAGCCTACACACGGTCGGAATTTCCGACAACACGCTCCGATCGGACATTTTCCATCGGAAAATCCGACCGTGTGTACGGGGCATAAGACTGGGACGGCATTAAAGTTCATGTGTGTGTGTGTAAAGGCAGGCGTCCCAATACTTTTGACAATGTAGAGCCTATTGTATTTTTTTTTTATAGTGATAGATCAATATTTATTTATATATATATATATATATATATATATATATATATATATATATATATATATATATATATATTCTCTATCTAACAATGGTTCGGCTGATCTTCAATACATCATTCGGTGTCGGTCATGTATTCTGAGGAAGGATGTGATTGGACTACAATCCCTCGTTCACACTGAACACGGCTTTGAAGCACATCTGAACTCCTCGCACGTTTTTAAAGCCGCATTTCAGTCGGACTTCAGGGGCGACTTGAAGGACATCTGAGCGGGTTCATGCACACATGTCTATTGAAATCACCACAGAAGTAGTGCAGGAACTACTTTTGGAAATTGGTTGGGGCGCCCCTGTTGCCGGTGTTTCTATCAGATTAGGCAACAGAAGTGACGTTCCATCGCCGCCATCTTGGTACACCCCCCACGCTCATACACAGTAAGCTTACAGGCTGAAGGTGGTGCTTCGTCAGAATTTGTAACGGAAGTGACGTTCCGTTGCCGCCATCTTGGTACACCCCGCACTCGTCCACCGTAAGGATACGGTGAGAAGGCGGCAAGCGGACATCTTGTTACACCCACCGGAGTCCGGCATTTCACAATTATTTTTACCAGTAAGCTGAGCTTATCTAGTGAAATGCAGGATTTAGAAATCCGTCTGACTGTTTGGATCTTGGATTTTAAAAGCAGCGGCGAGCGCGCCGATCTCACAGGTTTGCTGATCTGGCAGAACGCGGCTGCTTTTATAATTCAACATCAAATCAATCAGAGGGAGTTGAAAATCCTGTATTTCCCTATAGAAGTTCAGTTTACTGGTAAAAATAACTGACATGCAAGACTCCGCTTGCCGCTTTCACACTGTAGGCTTACTGCGGATGAGTGCGGGGTGTACCAAGATGGCCGTGATGGAAGGTCCCTTCTGTTACCAGATCTGACAGGTTACCTAATCTGACGGAACACCGGCAATAGGCTCCGATTTGACCTGTCAAGTCACATGTCAAATGGTGATGATGTGAACGGGGGGGGCGGCTAAAGATCGGTGATGGGCAACAAAATGAAAAAAGGGGGATGAAGGAGCTCCCCTATGAAGGACAATTCCAATGATTACACTTCAGTAGTAGAAGTTCTCTCTTGAAATTATTATTATTATACAGGGTTTATATGGCGCCAACAGTTTACGTAGCGCTTTACAACTTGAGGGCAGACAGTACAAATACAATACACTTTAATACAGGAGGAATCAGAGGGCCCTGATCCTTGGAGCTTACAATCTAAGAAATTATTCATTTTAAGAATGTTTTTTGAATTTTCTAACCCTTAACTCAAATCCACAATTAGCCCCGGAGATGACAAATTAGGAGTGAGATGGAAAATTCAAAACAACAAATTTCTAATCAGTGAATGTGATTTTATTATTTGTTTTCATTCAGGAAATGACATTTTGCTGCGAAATCAAATGCTAAACGTAAACTAATTTACTTGGAAAGAATATTTTTGCCAAACCGTTGAAGTATTTGTCTTATTCGTTTACTAAATATCAAGGCGATTGGTCCAGACAATGCGATGTATGAGACATATATACAAGATGCTAATTACACCCCAGAGGTACGGCCAGCCATACATTTATCTCACAATGGCTGAAAGAACCCACTTTTTTTTTTTTTTTTTTTCTTCTGCTCCTAGAAGCTAAATTTGTGTCCATGCACACTACTTTTAGGGTATTTTATCTTTTTTTTTAATTGTATTTTTTATTTCAATGTCTAGGAGCAGAAAAAAAAATAATTTTTGTAGCGTTTCCTGGAGCGTTTTTTAAGCCAAAACACTCCTAAATGCTACTAATAGCATTTTTTTAACCCTTTTTTTAATTATTATTTTACTGCAAAAAATGCCAATAAAATGCTAATCACTGCTAAAACTTTACTACAAAGAGCTATTACCAGTGTTTTTTTATCTTGTGTATTTTCCAGCTTTTTTTTAGCTGAGGCTCCATACAGCACACTAGCAATTTTTTTAAGTTTCTAGAAGCTGTTTATTAGGTTGTGGTGGTTTTTACTTTTTTATTTTTTTTTTTTCTGCTCCTAGAAGCTAAATAGTGTTCTATGTGTCTTTGCACACTACTTAAGGCTATTATCATTTTTAGGCTTCACTGTCTAGATTAGAAGCAGAAAATAGGTTTTGTAGTTTCTTGGGGCATTTTTCCAGCCGACATGCTACTAAATGCATTTTTTTTTTCCTTTTTGCTGCAAAAACGCTAACATTGCTAAAACGCTACTACAAAAAGCTATTACCAGCATTTTTTAATCCAATTTTTTTCCAGCTTTTTTATTTATTTTTTTTATTTATTTATATTTTTTTTTTTAGCTGAAAAAAAAACAAAAAATGCTAGCATGCATGGAGCTTTAGAGGAGTTTAAATTTAGAATTCATTGATAAATGAAGGGTGGCTTTAGTAGCTGGAGTAAAAAGGTTAGGCCTCATAAACACTGTGGGGAGATCTACTGAAGCAGCTCTGCATGGGAGCCAATCAGCTTCCAACCTTAGCTTCTTAATTTAGCCCTCATTCACATTGATGTGATTTGGCATGCGATTTGACATGTCAAATCGCATGCCAAATCGGCGACAATTGCCAGCAATGACAGCTTCCAAATCGGTTCGGCGCCACAAGAGTAGTTTCTGTACTACTTTTGGTGGTGCGACTTCCATTGATATCTGTGCAGAAACCCTCACAAATGTCTCTGAAATCGCTCCCCGAAGTCGGGACTGAAATTGTACAAGTTCAGCAGAACTCTCATGATTTTATTATCGCAGTCAGTGTGAACCTGGGCTTACATTACGTTGTATTTTACATGGGCGTTAATGTGCAATCACAAGCTTAAACACTCGTTCCCACCTTTGGCGTTCATATATTCTATTGGCCAGAAATCTGCTCTTAGAATACATTAATGTGCGAATACGGAAAGCGCTTGGCATTAATGTGCGTTAATGAGCTCCTCTCCAAAATCACACAAGTGATGAGGTCCCTGAAGGTGGTTTGGCCACAATTTTTTAAGATTTGGACAAAAATGAGGTTTCATTATTAAGAGCGTGTTCTAAAAAATCCTTTCTTTCCTTCTTCTTTCCTTCCTTCTTCTTTCCTTCTTCTTTCCTTCTTCTTTCCTTCTTCTTTCCTTCTTTCTTTTCTTTCCTTCTTCTTTCCTTCTTCTTTCCTTCTTCTTTCCTTCTTCTTTCCCTTCCTTCTCTTCCTTCCTTCCTTCTCTTCCTTCTCTTCCTCCTCTTCCTTCCCTTCTTCTCTTCCTTCTCTTCCTTCTCTTCCTTCCCTTCCTTCTCTTCCTTCTCTTCCTTCTCTTCCTTCTCTTCCTTCCCTTCCTTCTCTTCCTTCTCTTCTCTTCTCTTCCTTCTCTTCCTTCCCTTCCTTCTCTTCCTTCCCTTCCTTCTCTTCCTTCTCTTCTTTCCCTTCCTTCCCTTCCTTCCCTTCCTTCTCTTCCTTCTCTTCTTTCCTTCCTTCCCTTCCTTCTCTTCCTTCCCTTCCTTCTCTTCCTTCTCTTCCTTCTCTTCCTTCCTTCCTTCTCTTCCTTCTCTTCCTTCCCTTCTTTCTCTTCCTTCCTTCCCTTCTTTCTCTTCCTTCCTTCCCTTCTTTCTCTTCCTTCCCTCCCTTCTTTCTCTTCCTTCCCTCCCTTCTTTCTCTTCCTTCCCTCCCTTCTTTCTCTTCCTTCCCTCCCTTCTTTCTCTTCCTTCCCTCCCTTCTTTCTCTTCCTTCCCTCCTTCTTTCTCTTCCTTTCCTTCTTTCTTTCGTCCCCGTAATATACAAGGCCGTGAAATCTTTCATTCGAAAGGAGTTGGATCCGGGGATTTATCAGGATTCCAATGTAGGTCAAACAAATTCTCACACACACAAGAGGGGGAACTAGATGGGCCGGTCTCCTTCTCAACCTCAGCCATGGGGGGAGATTTACTAAAACTGGAGCACTCCACAGTAAACCCATTAAGGTGCCCTCCCCCTCCTCCCCTCTCTATTCTATACCGTAAGGCCCCTTTCACACTGGGGTGGTAGGGGGCGTCGGCGGTAAAACAGCGCTATTTTTAGCGCTGTTTTACTGCGGTATTCGGCCGCTAGTGGTGCGGTTTTAACCCCCCGCTGGCGGCTGAAAAAGGGTTAAAACCCCTCGTATAGTGGGGCTATAGCCGCGCTGTCCCATTGATTTCAATGGGCAGGAGCGGTGAATACACCGCTCCTTCACCGCTCCAAAGATGCGGCTCGCAGGAGATTTTTTCTTCCTCCTGCCAGCGCACCGCTTCAGTGTGAAAGCCCTCGGGCTTTCACACTGAACAAACAGCGGAAGCTGTTTAGGGGCGGTTTGCAGGCGCTATTTTTAGCGCAATAACGACTGCAAACCGCCCCAGTGTGAAAGGGGCCTTAGCCTTAGACCCCTTTCACACACACCGGCGCCCCAGTGTGAAAGGGGTCTAAGGCCCCTTTCACACTGGGGCGTTTTTTCAGGTGCTTTAGCATTAAAAAAAGCGCCTGAAAGAAGCCTCACCTGCAATTCCAATGTGAAAGCCCGAGTGCTTTCACACTGGGGCGCTGCGCTGGCAGGGCGTCAAAAAAAGTCCTGCAAGCAGCTTCTTTGCAGCGCTTTCTGTTTTTGCCACCAGGCTGGGTGTGCCGATGGCCCGAGCCCTTTCACACTGCCAGCGCCCGAAACACGCCTGAAAAACACCGCAGTGTGAAAAGGGTCTCAAGCAGCGCTTTACCAGCGTTTTTCAGGTGCTGGCAATGTGAAAGGGCTCAGGCTTTCACATTGGGATTGCAGATGAGGCTTCTTTCAGGCGCTTTACAGGCGCTTTTTTTTAACGCTAAAATGCCTGAAAAATGCCCCAGTGTGAAAGAGGTCTTAAGGTCATTCCTGCAGTGATGAGGAACACCAATCGCTCTCATATAATCCATTTATGTTGAGATTCTGAAAGTTACAAATAGTTACATAGTAGGTGAGGTTGAAAAAAGACACAAATCCATCAAGTCCAACCTATGTGTGTGATCTTAGATGGAAACTATAAACTTGTATCCAAATGTATTTTTCACATACATCTGTTACCAGCATATATGGCTTCATGGCCAGCGCTGGGCCCCTGCGGGCCCCATAGTACTTGAATGGTGTGTTATGACTCTAGTTATCCCTTTGCTTGTGACTAAGAAATGTGGAAGCCGGAGACGGCCGGACGGCTGGCATTTTGAGAGTCTGAATTGGCACCCTGTGTATTTTCTCAGCAGGCCGGGTAAAAAACGATGACACTTTAGGGCAGAATACGCAATATTACAAACCTCCCAAAATCTCTTTGTGATTGGTGGGGGCCTATATGATGTGAATTCATACACCTGACTACTGTAAGTGGGGCCCTAATAAGGTTTTGAATTTTTTTAGGAAATGTTCATTTCACTGCGAAACTAAATCTTTTATATCCAGAGCGCTGGGAATTCTTTTAGGATTTTTGTTCCCTGTGCAGTCCTCCCAGAATTGTGTCATTTTATAAATTACTGCAGGGTGTTTTATTTTTGTTATTAAATTGCACAATGATCATCATCTCCTCTGTTTTGCATGAGCTGAACGTCCCCCACTGAATGTCCTATTATGTGAAATTGTTGGGTCGTTGTGCCCCTTTCATGCAATCGTCACTCTATGCGTGCTGCGGAGACTTTATCACCATTTGGGGGGCGGTCAGCTGTTTGCGCTATGTGCGCAGAATAGCGCCTCTCACTGGCGGTTGGAGGTGAAGCTGTTTATTTTTTTTTTTTAAGTTTTATTTCCTATAAATAATACTATACACCTATTAATAATACTATACACCTGCACTATATGTATTGGCTTCTGTATTTTTAATGAGGTGGGCTCAGCACAGTTAAGTGGGTTTGTGCTAAATGATAAACAACGGAGGGAAAGTGGAGCTGCTTTTTCTCTGGTTGCTATTGGTAATCACCCCCCCCCCCTCCTTCCTGCACCTTTCCTGAAAGCCAGGCATGTCACCTGGCAAGAATGATCGTAATGAGATTAATGCCAGATACACCTCAGGGCTCTTCTGGGATGTATACTGGACTTTATTGTTTTTTGTATTTTATGTAAAATTCCTCTAACTTGTGATTGCCCCCCTGCTGGGTCTTCTCACAATCCAATTGCACAGCTAATTTGGGTTCTTAGCACTAAGTGGCCCCGAGATACGGGGCCCCAAATTCAGTCAACTGTGTCCATCTGCAGCAATGTCATTTCGGGACCCTTTGGGTTCAGAGACCCCAAATTTTGGCTGCAGCTAGGGGGCTTCTAGGAATCCCTAACTACAGAGTTTGAAGTTCAGGGGACCTATGGCTGCAAATGGGCACAGTGAGGCATGCAAATGGGCACAGTGAGGCTGCAAATGGACATTGTTGACCCTCTTTTCCACTTACAGTAGCTGTCGGGTCAATAAGTTTTTCCCTTTTTTTTTTTTTTTTTTTTTGTGGTAAATTAGGGCCTCGACTTATACTCGGAACGACTTATACTCGAGTATATACGGTATATTATATACACTTTTTCTCTTCTTGGCTTTAAGCTGTAAATGCCAAACAGTGAAAAATCACCCCAAAAGTATTAAAATAAATGTTTGTCATGCGATCTAACTGCTATAAAAAAAAGTCTGGATAAGGACATATTTCCTTTACTGCTCAATTTTTCACTTATGTTTTTGAATTTGCGTTTTTATAGTGCGAAGCTTACGCATTCTGATTATTTGTAAGAATTATTAGGTGGGTATATTGAGGGATTTAATTTTGTTCATTTCAGTAAGAAGATACATACATACATACATACATACATACATACATACATACATACATACATGTAATGTATATTTTTGTGTACAATATATAAAATTTTCCACCTGCCCCCCATTTAAAAGATTTTCCTTTTTTTAAACACTCTGGATTGGAGACTTAACAAGTAATTAGAGGAACTGACCTCAAAGTGGGGGAAATCCCCTTAGACTCCGTCCTTACCGTTGCTATGCGGTGACGCATGTTTTGCGTTTTTTTTGGTGCACAGCAGCGCCATTTATTCTTAGGCATGCACATGGACACCTACTGTAGAGGTTGCAAAGTCTTCTAGCATAAAAGCTGTACCGGGGGAGATGCAGGTAAACGTATCAACCTCAATCGTAGTAAATGGATGTACTTTGTGTAAAACGCGCCGATCATATCTGCGTCAGCATTTATCCATGCCTGCGTGTACAGTGTATTTCCCCAAACGCAAAAGTGGTGCATTCAGGGAAATGCATATGTACAGGTTAAATCCTCTTGCACACTGACGCTTATACTCAGGAACTTGTTGATGGAGTGGATGCAATATACACGTGTATATATGTAAGTTACTGCACTCAAACACAATTTTTTTATTTAGTTTTTTTTTACGCTCTGTACTCATCGCTGTATTACTGATCTGTACGCAGCTGTGTGCGTCCTTCTATAGACGACAATGCACCTGTGTTCTGATCAGTAAAAGTACGTTTTGGTTTTTACTCCCATGTGCAAGAGGCTCAATGCTGATGCAAAATCACTTTTCACCAGTATGGCTGTGCGCTGCCATTTGCTTGTACTGGTGGCTGTATGCGGCACCTGCGGCTCCCTGAGAGCGGGAAAGCACCAGGGATTATACAATGGAGGACTTTGCAGCCTCTAGGTGTCTGTTTATGAGGCCACAACGTCCGATGGATGTTTGCACAGCGCAATCCCTTGGAATGATTCCATTGTGTGCTGTGCTCCACAAAATAGTACATGCACCCCTCTTCTTTTTTTTGTTTTTTTAAGTAGTGCATTTAAATGAATAGGCTGTCTTGGTGAGAAAATGCCCATTGACATTCACCTAATACATGTTCCTGGTCCTTGGCTTATATTGGACATTTCTTATTCTATTCATATTATCTATTTTTTGTTCTAAATACGTCTCAGTAGGGAGTCTGGGTTGGGGGGGGGGGGCGACGTTAGATTCCCCCTTGTCCCTGGTTTTCCAACTTTTCTTTCTTTCATTCTTTCTTTCTCTCTTTTTCTCTTTCTCCCTTTCTTTCCCCTTTTCTCTTTCTTTCTCTTTCTTTCTTTCTCTTTCTCTCTTTCTCTTTCTCCCTCCTTTCTCTCTCTTTCTGTCTGTCTGTGTCTCTCTCGCTCTCTCTCTTTCCCTATTTCTCTCTGTCTGTGTCTCTCTGTCTGTCTGTCTCTGTCTGTCTGTCTCTGTCTGTCTGTCTGTCTGTCTCTGTCTGTCTGTCTGTCTCTCTCTCTCTGTCTGTCTC
>JBBGZY010003923.1:0-17907 GCA_037952925.1 Lithobates clamitans | reverse complement strand
AGTAAGCTTATCTCTATTTCCTTTGAATTTTCCTTCAACTATGTAGTAGGAGGGCCGGCCTGATTGCATACAAATTGTAAGTGTTTAGGTCTGACCTAAAATTTTATGGTTTTAGTAAAATCTAAAGGAAATTGTATAATGTATGGCCAGCCGTAGAGAGAAAGAGATCTCCTTTTAAAAGCTGTAATCCAGGTTTAAAAAAAAAAAATGCTGTCAATTGGAGTGTCACATGACTGCAGCTTAACGGCTTTCTGACCAGCCGCTGTCATTATACAGTGGTAGGTTGGCTCGGCTGCGCGAAACACCGTAGGTTACGTCGTCCACTTTAAACGGCTTGCAGACCAGCCGCCGTCATTTTACTGCAGCAGGTCAGGACGATCCCGTGAACCGTCGTAGCTATACGTCGCCGATCGGGATAGCAGGCGCGGCCGCCCACACACGCTGCACTGCGGGGTTGCTGATGCTCGTGGCCGACGGTCGCGATGACCTCTGGCTACGAGCGATCGCGAGCACGAGGGACAGAACACGGGAGTGTGTGTGTGTAAACACACAAATCCCTGTTCTGAGAGGAGTGACAGATCGTGTGTTACTATTAGCTAGGAACCACGATCCGTCACTTGCTCTAGTGCAGGGATCCTCAAACTACGGCCCTCCAGCTGTTGCGGAACTACACATCCCATGAGGCATTGTAAAACTCTGACATTCACAGACATGGCAAGGCATGATGGGAATTGTAGTTCTTGAACAACTGGAGGGCCGTAGTTTGAAGACCCTTGCTCTAGTCAGTCCCCTCCCCCTTCAGTTAGAATCACCTCCCAGGGAACACACTTAACCCCTTCACTGCCAGTACAGTAATCAATGCATTCTTACAGCACTGATCGCTGTATAAATGCCAATGGTCCCAAAAATGTGTCAAAAAAAAAAAAAGAAGAAAATGCCATAAATCTATCCCCTATAACTTTTGCGCAAACCAATCAATATACGCTTACTGCGATTTTTTTTTAACAAAAATATGTAGAAGAATACGTAACAGCCTAAACTGAGAAAGAAATTTGCTTTTTAAAAAAAAAAAAGTGGATATTTATTATAGCAAAAAAGTACAAAATAATGTGTTTTTTTCAAAATTGTCGCTATTTTTTTTTTTGTTTATAGCGCAAAAAAAAAAGAAAAAACGCAGAGGGGATCAAATACCACCAAAAGAAAGCTCTATTTGTGGGGAAAAAAAAGATGTAAATTTTGTTTGGGTCGCACGACCGCGCAATTGTCAGTTAAAGCGACGCAGTGCCGAATCGCAAAAAAATGCCCCGGTCATTCAGCAGCCAAATCTTCTGGGGCTGAAGTGGTTAAGAGCAATAGCAGGCACATCGCCGGAGCGCGTGGTCAGCGGCCATGATGTCCGCCGGCCACCCGCGATCACCCCACAGAGAGCCAGAACGGGGAATGTAAACAAACAGATCCCCGTTCTGACGGGAGAGAGAGAGAGAGAGAGAGAGAGAGAGAGAGAGAGAGAGAGAGAGAGAGAGAGAGAGAGAGAGAGAGAGAGAGAGAGAACATTTACCCCCTCGATCGCCCCCCTAGTGTTAACTCCTTCCCTGTCAGTGACATTTATACAGTAATCAGTGGCTATTTTTAGAACCGATCGCTGTATAAATGTCACTGGTCCCAAAAAAGTGTCCGATCTGTCTGCTGCAATGTCGCAGTCCTGGAAAAAAATAAATAAATAAAATAATTCGCACATCGCCGCCATTACTAGTAAAATAAATTAATAAAAAAATAAAAAATAAAACTGACATAAATCTAGCCCCTATTTTGTAGACGCTATAACTTTTGTGCAAAACCAAATCAATATACGCTTATTGTGTTTTTTTTTTTTTTTACCAAAAATATTTAGCAGAATACATATTGGCCTACACATTGATGATGAAATTTGTTTTATTTTTATTTTTTAATTTTTGGGATATTTATTATAGCAAAAAGTTAAAAAAAAAATGTTTTTTTTTCCAAAAAATTGTCGGTCTTTCTTTGTTTATAGTGCGAAAAAAAAACGAAAAAAAAAACGAAAAAAAAAGAAAGCTCTATTTGTGGGGAAAAAAAAAAAAAAAAAGGACATCAATTTTGCTTGTGTACAATGTCACATTACCGCGCAATTGTCAGTTAAAGCGATGCAGAGCCGTAATGCAAAAAAAAAAAATGGCTGGTCGTTAATGGGGTAAATCCTTCCGCTGCTGAAGAGGTTAAAGGTAAGTGAAAATTGCCAGCAATCGGTTTGAGATGGTGGAAGAGGTGTGACCATTATCCTGGGGGAGGGAAATCAGCTTTAAAGCCACCTGATTTGGACAGCCGGGCCAATCGCATTTTGAGAAAGAAGGGTCAGTAATGGCAGCCCACACAATTCCCCGAAGACCCCGCACCCTCCCCCTCATATACCTGCCAGGTGTTGGCGGTGTAGCCGTACTGCTGATAGCTGTAAGCGTTGCTTTTGGGATCGTACTTCCAGTTGGAAAGCATTTGCTGGAACTGTTGGGTGTAGTAGTTGAAGGCCTGCACGTACTCCGCCGCCGGGTTCCTTACTGGAGGGCTGAAAAAAACAACAGAGGAAAAAAAAAAGACAGTCAGATGTCCAATACCTAAAAAGCTGACAAATGTAACTAGTTTTTAACCGAAAAAGCAAAAAAAAAGGCACCTAAAGAGCCCCAAGTAGTGCGGAAAGTCATCCCTGTCTGAAGTAGCTCAGTGTCTGGGTGGCAATAAACTCCCGTACATATACATAGGAGCTACGTCACCCCGGGGCGACCAATCAAGATGCCGAACCCGGAAGAAGAGCGGGTCTATATGTCAGCTGCAGCAAGAGAGATCACAGACGCTGTGCCTCTGGAGGGGGGGGGGGGGGGGGGGGGAGAGGAGGAAAGTATAGCAGATTTTACTTCTGCTTTAAAGGCCAAGTTCATCTTAAAAAAAAACAAACAGAAAACAAATGCACATCTTTTTGCAGGTAAAAAAAAGTCAGTTCCTCCATGTCTTTGCGCCGTCATGTTGGAACAGGAAGGGGCCATCCCCAAACTGTTCCCATAAAGTTGGGAGCATGAAATTGTCCAAAACGTCTTGGTATGCTGACGCCTTAAGAGTTCCCTTCACTGGAACTAAGGGGCCAAACCCAACCCCCGAAAAAAAAACAACCCCCACACCATAATCCCCCCCTCCACCAAGTGATTTGGACCAGTGCACAAAGCAAGGTCCATAAAGACATGGATGAGCGAGTTAGGGGGTGGAGGAACGTGACTGGCCTGCACAGAGTCCTGACCTCAACACCTTTGGGGTCAATTATAGCAGAGACTGCGAGCCAGGCCTTCTCGTCCAACATCAGTACCTGACCTCACAAATGCTCTTCTGGAAGAATAGTCAAACATTCCCATAGACACACTCCTAAACCTTGTGGACGCCTTCCCAGAAGAGTTGAAGCTGTTATAGCTGCAAAGGGCGGAGCCAACTCAATATTGAACCCTACGGACTAAGACTGGGATGTCATTAAAATTCATGTGCCTGACATATTTCGGAGGTTATTATTTGAGTCGAAACGAATTTGCATTAACCACTTGCCTACTGGGCACTTAAACCCCCCTCCTGCCCAGACCAATTTTCAGCTTTCGGTGCTCTCACACTTTGAATGACAATTAAAGAGTCTACAAGCTGTGGTGCAAATCATAAAAAATTGATCACACCTGATGTACTGGTGGCCTATCTCATTTCTTGCGACCCGAACAACGGTACAAATACCCCCCAAATGACCCCTTTTTTGAAAGTAGACATTCCAAGGTATTTAGTAAGAGGCATGGGGAGGTTTTTGATGTTGTCATTTTTTCCCACAATTCTTTGCAAAATGAAGATTTGTTTTTTCCCCCAACAAAATTGTCATTGTAATAGGTTATTTCTCTCACATGACATGTACATACCACAAATAACACCCCAAAAATACATTCTGCTACTCCTCCTGAGTATGGGGATACCACATGTGTGGGACTTTTTCAAAGCCTGGTCACATACAGAGGCCCAACATGCAAGGAGCACCTTCACATGTTCTAGGAGCATAAATTACACATCTAACTTGTTGACCACCTATTACACTTTTGAAGGCCCTGGAGAACCAGGACAATGACACGTGACACTAATGACAGATGGCACTGATACGTGGCACTGATGACACCGACGACAGAAGGCACCAATACGTGGCACGCATGACAGATGCCACTGATACGTGGCACTGGGGACGGATCACAGATGACACTGACTACTTTTATTTCAGTTTTTTTTTTTTTTTTGCACTCACCGCTGCAGCGGTTCGCTCTCACTCCTCACACGCTGTCTCTGTGTGAGGAGGGAGAGCCGGCGATGAGAGAGGATCTCATATCTTTACATATGAGATCCTCTCTCACTGGCACCGCCGATCGCACTGTAAACGGCCGCTGTCATTGGCCGTTTACGGCGATCTGTGGACTGGCTGTGTCCGAGGGACACGGCCAGCACAGAACATCCGCGATGCGCGCCCGCGGGAGCGCGCATTGTGGAAGTAAACAGCTGGACGTCCAGGGACGGCCACCCGGCAGGTAGCGTCCGCGCTGCAGCCGTCTTTCGGCTATAGCGCGGGCGCGAAGTGGTTAAGGTGGCTTATTAATTTATATTCTGCATTAATCTCCTATCTTTAGTTTATATCTTTAATAAGTCTCAATGTTGGCCTATTAGATGTATATGCTTAGCGAAGTTGGTTTTGTAATAGTATATGTGTCGGGGTGGGACGAGCGCGAAAATACCATCCCTTCTATAGAGGCACCATCCCGTAAATATATGCAAATGTGTTCCTAAAAAGGTATATAGAACTGAATGGGACTTTAATTGTGCATCTAAGAAGTATAAATAGATGAAAAACAATTAAAGAGAAAATACATTTTATTTTATTCAGTATAAAAACAGTTAATACATTACAGTTAATACGGTTAAAAATGGATTCAGGGTGTGCAAATCCCGATTTTAACAGAGTTATGGCCTACGCGTTTCGCGGATGAGACCGCTTCTTCAGGGCCTCAAACACATATCTTTGTATAAATTTATGCATCAATGTTTATATACATTTTATATTTTAGCCCTCACTAATGTAACTCTTTAAAATCTATGCAATATTAATTGATGCCTTATTTGTAGAATCTACACGTGTTCACATTGTGCCATTCTCAAAGGCCCTGACGAAGCAGCCTCATCCGCGAAACAAGTAGGCCATAACTGTTAAAATCGGGGATTTGCACGCCCTGAATCCATTTCAACCGTATTAACTGTAATGTATTATTGACTGTTTTTAAACTGAATAAAAAAATAATGTATTTTCACATTAACTGTTTTTCATCTATTTATACTTCTTAGAGGCACAATTAGAGTCCCATTCCGTTCTATATACCTTTTTAGGAACACATTTGCACATATTTACGGGATGGTGCCTCTATAGAAGGGATGGTATTTTCGCGCTCGTCCCACCCCGACACATATACTATTACAAAACCAACTTCGCTAAGCATATACATCTAATAGTTTATAAATTTAATAAGTGTCAATGTTGGCCTAAGGATATAAACTAAAGATATAAACTAAAGATATAAACTAAAGATAGGAGAATAATGCAGAATATAAATTAATATACCACCTTAATGCAAATTCATTTCAAATCAAATAATAACCTCCAAAATATGTCAGGCACATGAACTTTAATGACATCCCAGTCTTAGTCCGTAGGGTTCAATATTGCCTGTAAAGGCAGGCGTCCCAATACTTTTGGTAATATAGTGTATATGCGGCCGCTGGGGTTGTGGGCATTCACGCCAAGCGGCCGGCCATATATGTGGTCCTGTGTAAACCACTTACAGCACGATAGCCGGTGGTTACCGGAAAGCTCCTGAAGCATACTAGCGATCACTCCAACAGCCAATCACAGCGGTCACATGACCTGAATGCCCGCCTCCCGTCTTTTAGAACCCTTAAAGAGCCGGGAGGCAGTTCATGAGTTGTGGTTAAATGAATGGAAGGACAACGTACCTGGGGCTGACTTCAGCTGCTGGCTTTGTGTAAAGTGCGTGCTTCAGCTTGAACCTTTTGGGCTGTAAGATAAAAAAAAATTAAAAAAAAAAAAAGAGAGAAAAAAAAGGTCATCTGAAAGCAACTTGTGCCAATGTAACAAATTGTATAGAAAAGATAAAAATCTGAAACAATTAAAAAAGGCCAAACCAAGCGGGTCTGACCAGGGGAAGGAGACCGCGCACTCACAGGATTGGTTCCAGAGATCGCCTTCCCGTTGATGTTCATCAGAGCTCGGACGTTGTAGCTTGGTCGGAGAATTCAACAAAACAGTAACCAGCCAGAGCCCTGCAAAGAGAGAGAAAAATGACACATCACCCGGTGTTCGGAATCCAGGCCGCCGTCATTACGCCAATTTTAACCTCTTCTAAACTGACCCACACAGGCAGGGCGGCCCTCCTGCGTGAAACCACATACCGGTACATGATTTTGTGCACCGGGTCGGGGGCGCGCGCACGTGCTACCCGCGACCCGCTGTGATTGGACGCAGCAGGGGCCAATCAGCAGGTCTCGACGTTCGCCGGCCACCCTGTGATCGTTCCTCAGGAGAGGCAGAACAGCAGTCTGCTTATGTAAAAAAGGCAGAGAGAGGGGAAGATGGAGATCTTGTGTTTCTGCTAAGCAGGAACACGGATCTCTGTCTTCCCCCACAGTTAGCAAGCACTCCCAGGGAACACATTTAACCCTTCATTGCCCCTGGATGTTAACCCCTTCCCTGTCAGTATCATTAGTACAGTGAATTTTTTTTTTTTTAGCACTGGTCACTGTATTAGTGTCACTGGTCCCCAAAAAGCGCCAGATTTGTCTGCCGCAATCCCGCTAAAAATTTCTGATTGCCGCCATTACTAGTAAAAAAAAAAAAAAAATTCCATAAAAATATCCCATAGTTTGTAGGTACTATAACTTTTGAGCTAAAAAAAAATCAATATACGCTTATTGGGATTTTTTTATACCAAAAATATGTAGAATGCATATTGGCCTAAACTGATGAATAAATTTGATTTTTTACACTTTTTTATTTGATGTGTTTTATAGCAGAAAGTAAAAAATAGCGTTTTTTTTTTTTCAAAATGCTTGTTTTGTTTTTTTTATATATCGCAAAAAAATAAAAACCACAGAGGTGATCCAATACCACCAAAAGAAAGCTCTATTTGTGGGAAAAAAGGGGGTCCATTTTATTTGGGTACAGCGTCGCACAATTGTCAGTTAAAGTGCCGAATCACAAAAAACGGCCTGGTCATGAAGGGGGGGTAAACCTACCAGTGCGACAGAGGCGCCTTCTGGTCCATTTCAGGTCCGAATTCAGCCAAAAATTCGAACTGAAATCGGCCCTGAAACGGTGACCGGGGAACACACCGGACCCCCTACGCTGTGAGCCACTCCGTGCTTCAGTGTGAACCCAGTCTAAAGGGTTAGTTCACCTTTAACCAAACTAACTGCCTACACAGTTAAGGGGTGTCTGTAAATAAACTGGGCAGCTCCGACTAAAGCTGTAGGCCATTTATGTACCTCCTGAAGCCTGACTGAAAAACTCCCACACATCCCGTCTTGCCTTGTAGCTAAGACCTAACATCTGTACTGTGTCATTGTAACACTTCAATGTATCCATTACCTCTGAGAGATCACAAGACTCCCCCCCTGACCGTGCCTTCAGCTGCTTTTTTTTTTCGCTCCAGAAAGATGGAGCCATCTTTGTTTCAGGCATCATCCAGGGTCACCATCTATTTTTCCTAGACTTGGATGCCAACTCATAGATGGCACAATCCTGTAAACTGTAGCGGCTGTGCAGTTCTTGGTTTAGATCAGTACACCCCCCCCCCCCCTCCGCTGCAGCCTCTCAACTTGCGACTTGCTACAAAAGTAGAGCGGCACGATTTAATTGTTAAGAATCGAAATCGCGATTCTGCTCCCCCCACGATCTTAACACAGCATTTCCCCCGATTCTACGCAACAAGTGCAGAAAGTTCTCTGCTGACTTCTGACAGCTGACAAAAAAAAAAAAAGAAAAAAAAAATCCCGGCAGCCCGCCAAGTTTATCTCAACATCACCGATAACTGGAAACAAAGTAACATTTCGTTCTTAGATCAAAAAAGGGAAGAACTTTGGTCTGTAAATGAGGTCAATTTTAACCACTTAAAAAAGACAATCTTTTTCTGACAATTGTGGTTTACAAGTTAAAATCTGTATTTTTTTTGCTAGAAAATTACTTGGAACCCCTGTTTTTTTTAGTAGACCCTGGAGAATAAAACGGCGGTTGGTACAATGTTTTTTGTCACACTGTATATGCGCAGTCATCTTTCAGACGCATTTTTTTTGTTGGAAAAAAAAAAAAACTTTAAAAAACGGAGTTCCACCCAAAAATGGAACTTCCACTTTTTGTAATCCTCCCCCCCCCCTCTGGTGTCACATTTGGCACCTTTCAGGGGGGAGGGGGGAGCAGATACCTGTCTAATGTCTAAGGTATTTTGCTCCCACCTCCGGGCATAGATAGCCGAGCCACCCACGGGTATCTACGCCACTTCTGGCGCCTCCTCCACCCCCCCCCCGTTGTCTTATGGGAGGCACACAGGACCCAGAAGACAGCAGGGACCAGTGGTATCGCGCAGTGCGAGTCGTGCATGCGCAGTAGGGAACCAGGAAGTGAAGCCGCACTTCCTGATTCCCTTACTGAAGATGGCGGCTCCTCTACCTGAGGGACGGCTCGGCTTCGCGGGCGCCCTGGACAGGTGAGTGTCCTTATATTAAAAGTCAGCAGCTGCAGTACTTGTAGCTGCTGACTTTAAAAAAAAAATAAAAAATTAGGCAGAACTCCGCTTTAATGAATTAAAAAAACAAAAAACAAACAGTAAAGTTAGCCCAATTTTTTTGTATAATGTGAAAGAGGATGTTACACCACTAGAATCGCGATCTTTATTCTAAGCAAAAGCATTACATTCTCTTTTTATCCAGAATCGTTCAGATCTACTACAAAAGTTACAATGTTGCAGTCTGATTACTTGGGGGGGGGGGGGGGGGGGGCTGAGGAAATGCTTCTTCCTGCCTGCAGCAGACTGATGACATCATCTCAGCCTAGGCAAAGTCACCGAATGATACAGAGATGAGTCAGAAATTTGGTCAGGTGAGGTCAATTCAAAAGTCAATAGGAGGGGCGAGACTCCCCCCCCCCCCCCACACTGTGATGACATCATAGGGTTCAGAGTCTCCCAAATCTGTGGACAATCCCCGGCCGCTGCCAGTAGGGGGGCTCACCCTGTGAATCGGTTGCGTATGATCTTCACGTTGCGCACCGTCTCCCCCATGGCCTGGAAGGCCTGCGTTATGAATGCTTCGTTCATAGACTCATCGATCTGTAGAGGACACAAAAGTAAGAAATGATCAGACAGGAGGTGATGACATCATCATCATCATCATCATGTGCAAAATGAGGGGATATTATATATAGACTTGTACTACAAAGGTCCACTTCAACTGTTTGTCCCACAATGGAAATTTTAGCAGAAATCTTCCAATGAGGACAGTTGATCAAAGAGGAGATGTCCCCTTACTTCCTGTTGTATGTGCAGTAGAGCTGCACGATTAATCGCCAAGAATCGTGATTTTTTTTTTTCCCCGTTGCGATCGTGACAAAAGTGTTTCACGATTTTGTCTATGCAGAGAATTCTCTCTGCTCTTCTGAAGCCGACAAAAGAAAGGAAAAAAAAAAAGGGCAGTCTGCCAAGAATCACAACATTCTTTAGCAGCGGAACTTAAGTATAAACATTGTAACAATTTGTCAAAGGAATAGACTTCTGTGTGTAAATGAGAAAAGTTTAACCACTTAAACACTAAACCTTTTTCTGACATTTGTTGGTTTCAAGTTAAAATAATTTTTTTTACAAATTTATTAGTCATTTATATACAATAAAAAAAAAAAAAAAAATTATATTTTTTTTTTCCTTCTCGCTAGAAAATTACTTAGAACCCCCAAACATTATTCTATATATATATCTATCTATCTATCTATCTATATATATATATATATATATCTTTTTTTAGCAGAGACCCTAGAGAATAAAATGGTGATTGTTGCAATATTTTATGCCACACTGTATTTGCGCAGCGGTCTTTCAAATGCCATTTTGGGAAAAAAATTACTTTAATAAAAATAAAAAAATAAAAAGTAAAATAGCCCATTTTTTTTGTATAATGTGAAATATTTTACGTCGCGAGAATTGTTATCCTTTTTTTTCTAAGCAAAAAAAAAAAAAAAAATTGCGATTCTCATTTTGGCCAGAATCGTGCAGCTCTAATATGTAGGATAGGAAGCTCCCCGAAGGAGACACAGGCAGCAATAAAAACCTGATGGGGGGGGGTATATATTAGGACTATTATATATGGACTATGCATTGTACAATAAAAATTCCACTTTCCCCTGTTTGTTCCATAATGGAGATTTTAGCAGAAATCTTCTAATGGGGGCACTTGATCGAAGAGGAGATGTCCCCTTACTTCCTGTTGTATATGCAGGACAGGAAGTGAGGGGAAAACCTGATTGGGGGGGGGGGGGGGTGTGACCATCTTCAGCTCCATTCAGGACTGAAAACAAGATCTGAACTTCATCCTCTCTCATAGTTTAGGTAAAAAGTTACATAGCAGCTACAGATAAACACAGACAAGTCTCAGTATATCACTATAGACACATACAGCAGACAGTCACAGGTATGTATAGGAGGGCCTAGGCCGCAGCAGAGCCCCGGGCTCTCGTAGTGGAGTCCCCCAGACGTACACAGCCCTCTCCCCCACTCTCCATACTCACATCTCCCATCCACAGGCTCGCCATCTTTCCTGCTCCCTCCTCTTCCCGCTCTATCGCCCGAACAACCTCTCCCACCAATCCGTGATTGCCCGCACCGGAAGCGTGGGCGGGCTCAGTGACTGCTCCCCCAATAGGAAGGCGATACTGCGCTGCTGGTAGAGGTGCACAGAGATTGTTAGAAAGGTGTCTTCAGATAGAGGCGGCCACCATTTTGCCTGAGCCCGGGTATAGACATTCTGGAAACAGTGTTTAGCGTAGCGTCCGACTGTCCCTGATTTGGGGCAATGTCCCTCCTTCTTCCTCATTTGCCCCTCATTTTGGTCTGATCCATACAGTCTGTATATAAAATGCACTTTTTATCTTTCAAAAAGTGTTTCCCAGCGCTAAACCTTTCATCCGATTTGTAATGCGCTGCATTTTGAAATTCCAAAAGCCAATATAAAAGAATAATAGTGGGGGGAAAAAAAGCACTTGTGGGTTTAACTAAACTTTTTATTTTTTTTGTAAAATTCTCCCTTAACCACTTCAGCCCCGGAAGATTTCCCCCCTTCATGACCAGGCCATTGTTTGCGATACGGCACTGCGTTACTTTAACTGACAACTGCGCGGTCATGCGACACTGTACCCAAATAAAATGTCCATCCTTTGTTCCCCCACAAATAGGGCTTTCTTTTGGTGGTGTTTGATCACCTCTGAGGTTTTTATTTTTTTACGCTATAAACAAAAACATTTTTTTTTTAAAAAAAAACAATATTTATTTACTTTCTGCTATAATACATATCCAAAAAAAATAAATGTAAAAAACAAACAAATGTATTCATCAGTTTAGGCCAATATGTATTCTTCTACATATTTTTGGTTAAAAAAAATCCCAATAAGCGTATATTGATTGATTTGTGCAAAAGTTATCGCGTCTACAAACTATGGGATATATTTATGGACTGTTTAATTTTTTTTTTTTTTTTACTGGTAATGGCGGCGATCAGCGATTTTTAGAGGGACTGTGACATTGCGGCGGACAAATCGGACACTTTTTGGGGACCAGTGACACCAATACAGTGAGGTGAAAGAAAGGCGGTGGAAGGAACGTGATCTGATGCTTTGATCAAATTGATATAGTTTATTTATATACACCAATACAGTGATCAGTGCTTAAAAAAAAAAAAAAGTACTGTCACTGTACTAATGACACTGGCTGGGAAGGGGTTGGCATCAGGGGGCGATCAAAGGGTTTAATGTTTTCCCTGAGAGTGTTTTCTAACTGTGCGGGGGATGGACTGACAGGAAGATCACAGAGATCATAGCTCCCAACTCTCCCTGATTTGGAGGGACTGTCCCAGATTTGGAGCAAAGTCCCTCTGTCCCTCATTCCTCCTCATTTGTCCCTCATTTTGGTCTGAGCTATATAGATGTATATAAAATGCACTTTTTATCTATCAAAAAGTGTTTCCCAGCGCTAAACCTTTCATCCGATTTCTAAATTGCTGCATTTGTAAATTCCAAAAGCCAATATAAAGGAATAGTAGTGGTTAAAAAAAAAAAAAAAGCACTTGTGGGCTTAACCAATCTTGTTTTTTTTTTTGTACAATTCTCCTTTAAGGGGGCGTGGCAGGGGGTGTGTCCTATGCCTGCCTACATTTGCTGATAGGTGTCCCTCATTCCCATCCCAAAAAGTTGCAGAGATCCGTTTTTCTGCTTACTAGGGACAGAAGATCTCTGTATCCTCCGCTGTCAGAACGGGGATCTGCCTTGTTTACATTGGCAGATCCACAATCTGCCTTTCTGTGGAGCGATCGCGGGTGGGTGGGTGGCTGGCGGACATCAGTTCCGCCAATTGGCTCCCCCTCCGCGCAGGGGGTGCGTGCCCACAGTATCTTATGCGCGAAATGACGTACAGGTAGGTTGTTTCGTGCAATAGAGCCACACTATCTATGCGGTGGGCGGTCTTTAGGTGGTTAAAGGGGTGTGTCCGGGGGGGGGTGGGGAAGTCCTATGCCTACATACCTTTGCTAATTGGTGTCCCCTCATTCCCATTTCAGAAAGTTGGGAGGTGTGATTTAGGAATGTCAGGAGGGGGGAGGGGTCCAGACTAAACTTTTATCCTTAAGTTTTGAACAGGAGTGTTGGAAGCCCTGTGTTGTTGGTTCTCGTGACCTCACTGGGGAGGATTCCTCTTACTTCCTGTCACAGTGTCACCATAGCTCCCAACTGTCCCTGATTTCGAGGGACTGTCCATGATTTGGAGCAATGTCCCTCTGTCCTCCTCATTTTGGCCTGATCCATATAGTTGTATATAAAATGCACTTTTTATCTTTAAAAAAAAAAAAAAAAAAAAAAAAGTGTTTCCGAGTGCTAAACCTTTCATCCAAAAATTCTAAATTGCTGCATTTGTAAATTCTAAGAGCCAAAATAAAGGAATAGTAGTGGTAAAAAAAAAAAAAAAAAAAAAAAAAAAAAAAAAAAAAAAAAAAAGCCCTTGTAGATTTGATCAACTTTTTTTTTTTTGGGTAAGTCTCCTTTAAGGGGGTGTGGCATAAAAAAAAAAAAAAAAAAACAAAGAAACAACTACTCACGTTTTTCTTAGGTTATTTCATAAAGTTTAAAAAAAAAAAAAAAAAATCTTTCGTCAATTCAGCAGGGCCGCTCCATTAGGGACGCAGGGACGCCGCCTCCCCCCCCATCCATGCGTCTGGCCCACTAATCTACATGCGGGGCGCCGGATGCAGGGATTCTAATGAGGGTTTTTTTTTTTTTTTAAGCCACCCCACCCATGTGTGACAATAGTGTGCTATTGTCACTTTTCATTCTCCTCCCAGGAGAATCAGGAAGCGGGTCTTGAGACCTGTTTCCTGATTGGCCAAAAGGAGAAGCGATCCTATTGGCCTATAGGTGGTGGTGGAGGAGGAGGAGGAGGAGGATGAGATGTCATGCAGGGAAGCCGAAGAAGGAGGAAGTGTGAAGCCGCCGCCCGGAGGAAGCCCGCGCCATAGATGGGGTTAATGCTCAGCTGCTGGCCGACCAACTGGAGGGGGGGGGGGGGTTTGAAGCTTAGGCTTGTGCCTGTGGGCGCCCCATCGGAAACATAGGCTGTAGGAGGAAACACCCTATCAGAGCGTGGTCTTGTATGGGGGTGCCCCATCAGAGTGTAGGCATGTACTAATATTTACACCCCCCATACAAAGCCCGCACTGATTGATCAGCTCATTGGTTTGCACGCCTCAGCTTGTACAATACTGCATGTTTATTCTGTGATTGGTTCTATACCAGTGATGGTGAACCTCGGCACCCCAGATGTTTTGGAACTACATTTCCCATGATTCTCATGCACTCTGCAGTGTAGTTGAGCATCAGGAAATTTAGTTCCAAAACATCTGGGGTGCCAAGGTTCACCATCACTGCCCTATACAATGACTGTCTCCTGGTTGGATGTGAAGTCTATAGGATCCTGACCATAAAACAAGCTTATAATTCTAGGAATCAGACAGGAAATGCAATCTATTCATTCTGTTTATTGTCATTCCTACATGTGACATTGGAGGAAACATTTTCCCATTCATAAACGATCGTCATACAAATGATCTAGTTGCACTCCTCTGGTCGGACGCAGGCGCCGCCACTGTTGCGCTGGTATCCCCCTCTTACAGTTGCAGCCGATGTAGCACATTCGGTTGCACACTAGTGGCACGTCCCTGGATTTGCATGTAGTCAGACAGGTCTTGCCACATCTAACAAACTCTTCATTCTCCGGACAGCCCCCTGTAATACAAAGAAAAACCCTGATAGACCGAGGCGTAAAAAGAAGCATTACACTCTCATTTTTGTGTTGCCCTCTGTGTCCCCATTGGGGAGATTTCTCTTCACTTCCTGTCCCACAGACAAAAAAAAAAAAAAAAAAAAAAGGAAGTGAGAGATAATTCCTCCAAAACTAGTGTCCCCATTGGAAGATTTCCCCACTATTCCCGTTTTGGCGACAACCCAAAGATTAGGGATTTTCTTTTGTTTTCATCAAATGTGACCGTAATATACAGGGCAACTAGAAGGGGTGGGGGTGACAGTTTTGATTTTGGATGGAGTGGAGAAGGATAAGACCCCGTCAGGTTTTTTTTTTTTTTATTGCGGTCATTTTTACACCGTCCTTTTTTGATTACTTTTATTCCTATTACAAGGAATGTAAACATCCCTTGTACTGTAATAGCAGAAGGGGATGACAGGTCCTCTTTATGGAGAGATCTGGGGGTCAATGAGACCCCAGATCTCCTCTCTAAAAAAAAAAAAAAAAAAAAAAAAGTTAAACACATTTGTTTACTTCTGCCTTAGACTGGAAAGGTCACTTCGGTCCTCCAAGACCATAGAGCTGGGATATGCAATTAGCAGACCTCCAGCTGTTGCAAAACTACAAGTCCCATCATGCCTCTGCCTCTGGGTGTCATGCTTGTGGCTGTCAGTCTTGCTATGCCTTATGGGACTTGTAGTTGTGCAACAGTTGGAGGTCCGCTAATGGCATATCCCTGCCATAGAGGTTATCAGAGACGATCTGGTCTCTGGGAACCTCTGTGGCCAGCCACATGACCCATCGGATTGTTTTTTTAGGCACACCAGTAAAAAGGTTAGCCCAGAAAAAACACGTCCCCTCCTTCTGAAAGTGATCCAGTGAGTAATTGGCTGCTCAGACCAGTCGCAAACAAAAAAAAAAAAAAAAAAAATCGAATGTTAGGCTATTTTTCCCCTCCAGCTTGAATGCTATTCATGCATGCAAAAAATAGATTGAATTGGGAAAATACGGCCACTAGATGGAATTGGTAATCATAGAAAATAAGTATTTACTATGACAATCAGCTCCATCTAGTGGCCATAAGGTTGTATTTTTCTGATTCACTTAAGTCTGTATTATAAACATTTGACCTGGGAGAAGATAGCCTAATAAGTTGATTTTGCCCCCGTTCGCATAGAATAAATGAAGTTTCACAGGATGAACAGCTCACCAAACATTAGGAACCTCTAAGCCAGCTCACTCTAAACTCATGGGAGGGTGCTTCTGGTGTAGCCCATGTTCAGTCCCATCCAATCTAACCCAAGAGCTTGTTACCTGCACACCTAAGAGGCCACCCACTAAGATCCACATCTGAAATACCTGTAAAGGGAACCCGTCACCCTTTACTTGTATGGTCACAGGATAGTATGCACAGATGTCACATAGTTTTATAATAACCAAATGGTATCTTACCGGGTGGAGCTCGACCACTTGATGCTGTTGGAAGGAAAAACAAAACAAAAAAATAAAAAAATATGTCATCAAGTAATGCACAGAGCAGTCAGCAAGTGCAATAACCCACAACGTCCAATCAGATTTCACTTTACTAGAGCTGGAGCTGTTGATGAATTCCTATTGGTGGCTATGGGTCATTGTCATCACCAATACCAAGGTTATTTTATTTTTGTTGGCGTGCAGTCAGATCTTTTGGGCCTCATTTCCACTTTGTGTAGCGGGAACGCGCGCTCGAGATTGTCATACGATTCCATGTGCTGACCATAGGGCAGCCCGTTCACTTGAATTGGCTGCCCTATGCAGGTTTCTCATGCCAAAAAAAAAAAGCTCAGAAAAAAATTATGGTGTGTAATTACAAGCGACAATTACAGCAAAAATCACAACGTACAGCCAAGGAGCTCTCATAATAGAATTCTGGTTATACCCAAAGATTCGCCAGTTAATATTCATCACATTGCACCATCATATATTCACATTGCTCTAACTCCATATTTGGTGGACTTTTGGGAAATTACTTTACACTTGCCCTCTCCAACATCCCCTGGCTGTTTTTATACCTATTGGTTTTAAATAGCAAATGGTGGAGAATGCGGGCAGTCCTAGTAAGTGAATATGTCTGGATATGCCTAATCTTTATGAACAGACCACTGAGTGGCTATCTCAAGCAATGTGTAACTAACTTCTTTGAAGCAATCAATCTATAAAATGATTAAATCTGCCCTGGATTGGATTTTGTGGAACATACCGCATACAAAACAAGATACAGAAACAAAGAGAACATCCAAAACGGTAGGAATAACACAAAAAAAAAAAAAAAAAAAACCCACAACAACATACATAACAAGAAAAAAATAATGTTGTGCATTACTGTTCATCCATCAAGGGGAAAAAAAAAAAAAAAAAGAAAAAAAAAAGTGAATGGAGAAAATACTGCATTATGGCCACTAAATTGGGCGGAGTATCATATAAAGCATATAAAGCAAGTATGATCCTCAAGTCTCTAGTATCCATATTATGGTCCCCCCCATTCACAATTCCACCCTCCCCCCAAAGAATAATGTTCGATCTGCAGAGAATATAGCCTGAAAAACATTCAGTTTTGCCCCAATAAAAAATAAAAAAAATACAGTTTCAATAGACAGTCAAGGTGCAAAAAGCAGGCAGCTGAGTTGGGGTGTCACAAAGCATGACAATGTCATGTTTATTGGTATGCGGATGCACCGATGTTTCCTGCATCCTTTGGCTGGAAGTCCCACATGCAGCAGTGTTCAGTGCATCCTGTGCAGGCAGTCCCACTGATGTCTATTGGGATGCAGCGGCTGCACAGATGTCAAATTGGAAGCAGTGCCTGTGTAGCATCTGGATAGTCATCAATGGGACTGCCTGCGCAGGATGCACTGAACACAGGCAAATCCCCATGCGGATAAATGTGGCCTGCGCACAGGGTATGCATTAGTATGCTCCATGCGAAGAGAGAAGAAGAGAGAAGAGAGAGAAAGAGAGAGAAAGAGAGAGAAAGAGAGAGAAAGAGAGAGAAAGAGAGAGAAAGAGAGAGAAAGAGAGAGAAAGAGAGAGAAAGAGAGAGAAAGAGAGAGAAAGAGAGAGAAAGAGAGAGAAAGAGAGAGAAAGAGAGAGAAAGAGAGAGAAAGAGAGAGAAAGAGAGAGAAAGAGAGAGAAAGAGAGAAAGAGAGAGAAAGAGAGAGAAAGAGGAGAGAAAGAGAGAAAAGAGAGA
>JBBGZY010003922.1:0-23724 GCA_037952925.1 Lithobates clamitans | reverse complement strand
TCCTCTTTCCTTTCCTTTCCGTCTTTCCTTTTCTTTTCTTTCCCTCTTCCCTTTCCTTTCCCTCTTTCCTTTCCCCTTTCATATTTTCTTTCCTATCTCTTTCTCCTTTCCTTCTTTCCTTTCCCTCTTTCCTTTCCTTTCCTTTCCTTTTCCTTTCCTTTCCTTTCCTTTCCTTTCCCTCTTTCCTTTCATTTCCCTGTTTCCTTTCCCTTCCATCTTTCCTTTCCTTTCCTTTCTTTCCTTTCCTTTCCTTTCCTTTCCTTTCCTTCCTTCTTCTTTCCTTTCCTTTCTTTCCTTCCCTCTTTCCTTTCCTTTCCTTTCCTTTCCTTCTTCTTTCCCTTTCCTTTCCCTTCCATCTTTCCTTTCCTTTCCTTTCCTTCCATCTTTCCTTTCCTTTCCTTTCCCTCTTTCCTTTCCTTTCCTTTCCTTTCTTTCTTTCCTTTCTTTCCTCTTTCCTTTCATTTCCCTGTTTCCTTTCCCTTCCCTCTTTCCTTTCCTTTCTTTCCTTTCCTTTCCTTTCCTTTCCTTCCATCTTTCCTTTCCTTTCCTTTCCTTTCCTTTCCTTTCCTTTCCCTCTTTCCCTCTTTCCTTTCCTTTCCTTTCCTTTCCTTTCCTTTCCTTTCCTTTCCTTTCCCTTCCATCTTTCCTTTCCTTTCCTTTCCCTTCCATCTTTCCTTTCCTTTCCTTTCCTTTCCTTTCCCTTCCATCCTTTCCTTTCCTTTCCTTTCCTTTCCTTTCCTTTCCTTTCCCTCTTCCCTTTCCCTTCCATCTTTCCTTTCCTTTCCTTTCCTTTCCTTTCCTTTCCTTTCCCTTCCATCTTTCCTTTCCTTTCCTTTCCTTTCCCTCTTTCCTTTCCCTTCCATCTTTCCTTTCCTTTCCTTTCCTTTCCTTTCCTTTCCTTTCCTTTCCTTTCCTTTCCTTTCCCTTCCTTTCTTTCTTCTCTTCCTTCCTCCCTTCCTGTCTGTCTTTCATTCCTTCTCTTCTTTCTTTCTTCCTTTCTTTTTATTCCCTCCATCCTCTCATAGGAGGAGGTGAAATGTGTTTTCTCAGCAGAGGGGCCCGCGGGGCCCGGGGGGGGGGGGGGCCGTGTTGTTCCTCAATTCCTATCTTGCACCTGCGTGAGGTTCTTACCCAGAGGCCAAAAGGACGAGGCGCTGTGATTGGAGGAGAGCCACCGGACACGGACAGGCTGTTTACATTGAAAATTTTGAAATCTCCGGCACTGTCATTGGCTGGAGCCGGGAGAAATGAAGGACTTGTATTTTTTTTTTAGAATTTAGGGGAGGGGGAGGGGAGGGAGTAGTTTTTTAGCCCCGAGGTGTCAGGAGCCTCGGAAGCGTCCGGTGCACAGAGGAAAAACACTTCAACTCCAAAGGCGGCTCTTCTGTATTTTACTGAAGTCGCTGTTATTTTGTAGCAATGAAATGCCATTAAAGTCAATGTAGAGCCAATTTTATTTTATTTTTTAAGAGAAACTTTCCTCTTTAGGGAACGGAGTCTGGCTCTGGGGCTTTTTAGGGACTGAATGGCTCTGATGTAAGCTGCTACTCTGTCGGGTCACCACCCCTTGTGGGAACCCAGGTATGGACTTATATGGACTTGTGCTGCCAGTAATGGATTTACTACCAATAATGGACTCTTGTGTTACAAAGGATTTTTTGCCACGCACCTTGATTGGAGGCTGAGTTGATGGGAGGGCTTCCCTCGCGGCTCTGGTCAGAGCACCCCTGAATGTGGTGACAGAGGTGCAAGGCTCAAAGAAGCACGGGGGCTGGTAGCTTGATAGCAGGTGACTGCCATGTTCAGGGACATAACCAAGGTGAGCAGGGGTCATAGATACATAGTTACATAGTTACATAGTTACATAGTAGGTGAGGTGAAAAAAAGACACAAGTCCATCCAGTCCAACCTATGTGTGTGATTATGTGTCAGTATTACATTATATATCCCTGTATGTTGCGGTCATTCAGGTGATTTTCTAATAGTTTGAAACTATCAATGCTCCCCGCTGAGACCACCGCCTGTGGAAGGGAATTCCACATCTTTGCCGCTCTTACAGTAAAGAACCCTCTACGTAGTTTAAAGGGGTTGTAAACCCTCGTTTTTGTTTTGTTTTTTTTTTTACCACTTACGGACCGCCGCATGCCGATATACGTCCTAATTTTGAAGAGGAATATCTTTGTAATGGCGGCAGCTAGCTGCCATAACCCCGGTATCCTCCTTTTCGGCCGGCGGTCGGCTTTCCGATAGGAGTGGTCTCTGTGGCGGATTCGCCGCAAGATCACTTTTATCGGCGGCAGGAGAGGGCCCCCCCCCCTCGCTCCGCACTCCGGTGCCCTCCGCCGCTTACCGGAGCCTTCGCCAGCGGCGGAGGTGATCGGATCCTTTCACATGCTGGGTATGGAGACAAGTGAGGGGAAGATGGCCCCCACCCATCTCCATAACATTGCAGGGCGATACAATAGCTTTTTTTTAATTGTTTTTTTAAATTACAATTTTTTATTTTTTTTTAAATTGCATTTAATGTAAATATGAGATCTGAAGTCTTTTTGACCCCCAGATCTCATATTTAAGAGGACCTGTCATGATTTTTTTCTATTACAAGGGATGTTCACATTACTTGTAATAGGAATAAAAGTGATACATTTAAAAAAAAAAAAACAGTGTAAAAATAAAAAAATAAAAGGTAAAATAAATAATAAAAAAGAGAAAAGAGAAAAGTACAACAAGGCCAAACTTAAGGAGAAATCAACGGATCTTTAACAATTTATAGATGGTAGCTACTCCTGACCAGGAATTTGGTGAGGAGCTCCCTGACTAAAACCCCACTCATTTGCCATGTAGTCGCCCACCCCAATTATTTTTTCAGATCTTCTTGCAAGGTTTCCACATCCTGCGGAGAAGTTATTGCGCCGCTTAGCTTAGTATCCTCTGCAAATACAGAGATTGAGCTGTTTATCCCATCCTCCAGGTCGTTTATGAATAAATTAAATAGGATTGGTCCCAGCACAGAACTCTGGGGGACCCCACTACCCACCCCCGACCATGCTTTTTTACAGTATGCCAACGGACCTTACTTTGTACAGTAATTACCAAAATCTTGTATATAGTCCCTTGTCATTCCCTCCAAGAGCTTGCATACTATTGATGTTAGGCTAACTGGTCTGTAATTCCCAGGGGTGTATTTTGGGCCCTTTTTTAAATATTGGTGCTACATTGGCTTTTCTCCAATCAGCTGGTACCATTCCAGTCAGTAGACTGTCTGTAAAAATTAGGAAAAATGGTCTGGCAATTACTTGACTGAGTTCCTTAAAGAGGAGTTCCACCCAGGGGGGCCGTCAAAAAAAAAAAAAAAATTAAAAGTCAGCAGCTACAAATACTGCAGCTGCTGACTTTTAATTGGGCACTCACCTGTCCCTGGGTCCAGCGATGCGGGGGATTGAAGCCCCGCTCGTCCCCCCCCTCCGCTCGTTGGCGCCGGCATTTCAACTGTGGGCGCCGGGCTGTGGCTTCACAGCCTGGCACCCACTGCGCATGTGCGAGCGGCGCCGCGCACCGTGATTGGTCGCTCAATCACCTGGGACCTGTAATGGGTCCCAGACAGGCCCGGATTTACTCCCTTTGCCGCCCCAAGGCCGGGTCCTTCAATGCCGCCCCCCCCCCACACACACACATACCATGTCCTTTATCGATGACTTCTACAATAGATCAATTAAAAACACATCTCCATACACGAGAACACTGAAAATAACTGGCTTTAATTGTACAGACTAAAAATACTTCAGGGTAAGCGCGCGAGGGGTAAGGATTTTTCGCAGGCAAATTTTCAAGGCAATGGCTGGTGCTGGTGTTGCTTCAATCATCCCCGGCACCATGGTTGTTATGGTGTCAGGATAATTGAAACACATTATTTCTATCATTACATTGTAATATAAACTGAAATAGTTCAACTTACCATAATGCAGAATCATTGGGAGCCCTGAGCGTGTCACTTGCCACCATCTCTTGTCACTTGCCACCATGCCTGCCACCAAATGGGGATGTCACTTGCCATGCTGCCTGCCACCAGATGGGGATGTCACTTGCCACGCTGCCTGCCACCAGATGGGGATGTCACTTGCCACCATGCCTGCCACCAGATGTGGATGTCACTTGCCATGCTCCCTGCCACCAGATGGGGATGTCACTTGCCACGCTGCCTGCCACCAGATGGGGATGTCACTTGCCACTATGCCTGCCACCAGATGGGGATGTCACTTGCCACTATGCCTGCCACCAGATGGGGATGTCATTTGCCACGCTGCCTGCCACCAGATGGGGATGTCACTTGCCACGCTGCCTGCCACCAGATGGGGATGTCACTTGCCACTATGCCTGCCACCAGATGGGGATGTCACTTGCCACTATGCCTGCCACCAGATGGGGATGTCACTTGCCACGCTGCCTGCCACCAGATGGGGATGTCACTTGCCACTATGCCTGCCACCAGATGGGGATGTCACTTGCCACGCTGCCTGCCACCAGATGGGGATGTCACTTGCCACTATGCCTGCCACCAGATGGGGGTGTCACTTGCCATGCTGCCTGCCACCAGATGGGGATGTCACTTACCATGCTCCCTGCCACCAGATGGGGATGTCACTTGCCACTATGCCTGCCACCAGATGGGGATGTCACTTGCCACGCTGCCTGCCACCAGATGGGGATGTCACTTGCCATGCTGCCTGCCACCAGATGGGGATGTCACTTGCCACGCTGCCTGCCACCAGATGGGGATGTCACTTGCCACGCTGCCTGCCACCAGATGGGGATGTCACTTGCCACTATGCCTGCCACCAGATGGGGGTGTCACTTGCCATGCTCCCTGCCACCAGATGGGGATGTCACTTGCCACGCTGCCTGCCACCAGATGGGGATGTCACTTGCCACGCTGCCTGCCACCAGATGGGGATGTCACTTGCCACGCTGCCTGCCACCAGATGGGGATGTCACTTGCCACTATGCCTGCCACCAGATGGGGATGTCACTTGCCATGCTCCCTGCCACCAGATGGGGATGTCACTTGCCATGCTGCCTGCCACCAGATGGGGATGTCACTTGCCACGCTGCCTGCCACCAGATGGGGATGTCACTTGCCACTATGCCTGCCACCAGATGGGGATGTCACTTGCCACGCTGCCTGCCACCAGATGGGGATGTCACTTGCCACGCTGCCTGCCACCAGATGGAGATGTCACTTGCCACGCTGCCTGCCACCAGATGGGGATGTCACTTGCCACGCTGCCTGCCACCAGATGGGGATGTCACTTGCCACTATGCCTGCCACCAGATGGGGATGTCACTTGCCACCAGATTGGGATGTCCCTTGCCATGCTGCCTGCCATCAGAAGGAGGAGGAGGGCGGAACAGCGGTGCGGGCAATGAGAGATGTCATCTCTCTCCACCGCCGCCGCACCGCTGACATTACTAGATACTCTCGATTTTTTAAAAATGGCGCCACGCGGCGCAATCGTGCTACTGCACATGCGCCGCCTGGCCGAGCGCTTACGAACTTTCCCCGGCCGGCTTCGGAACGCCGCATGCGCAGTTGCGTGGTCGGCTCGCGGCCATGTTTTCTATGGGCACTGGTGCCCATAATAGACAGCACGAAAGGGGGGGCGGCCGCGAAGTCGCTGCAGGAGCGGCGCCGCCCCTACACCACTGCCGCCCCGAGGCCTGGCCTCGGTGGCCTTGGGGCAAATCCGGCCCTGGTCCCAGATGATTGACAGGAGGGAGGGAGCAGAGCGGAGCCCTTCCTGTGCCGAGGAGGAAGTGATGTCACCAGCCCAGGCAAAGGAAGAAGCAGACTACGAGGGACCACCTAGCAACAGGCATTTAGAGGTAAGTGAAAAAAAAAATATCCAAATGTTTTTTTGTTTTGTTTTTTTAGAATTTTTGAGGTATTTTTGTTTTTTGGGTGGAACCCCACTTTAAGGACCCTCATGCATCATAAGAGAGCAGCATGGTCAAGAGGCAGGCCTGGGGTCGGTACCGAGGGAAGCAGGCAGACCAAGGTCCAGTAGTAAGTGAAGTCAGCACCAGAAGATCAGGCAGAGAATAGTCAGAGGCAGGCCAAGGTCAAAATCCACAGAGCGAGGTCGGGAATAAGCCAAGTCAGCAACGGAAGATCAGTCAGCACAAGTAGGAACACAGATCAGAGGAAGCTGAAGAACATCCAGCAGGGTCTCCTTTAACCCCTTCAATACCACGCACTTTTACTTTCTTCCTGCCCAGGACAATTTTCAGCTTTCAGAGCTGTCACTCTTTGAATGACAATTACGCGGTCATACAACACTGTACCCAAACTACATTTTTATCATTTTCTTCCCACAAATAGAGCTTTCTTTTGGTGGTATTTCATCACCACTGGGGCTTTTATTTTTTGCTAAACAAACTAAAAAATCCAAAATGTTTGAAAAAAAAAAAAGTTTTTCTAAAATGTTTTCTCCTTCACTGATGGACACTGATAAGGTGGCACTGATGAGGAGGCATTAATATATAGAATTGATGGGCACTGATAGGTGGCACTGATATGCAGCACTGATGGGCACCGATAGGCAGCACTGATATGCAGTACTTGTGGTCACTGATAGGTGGCACTGATGGGCGCTGACAGGCGGCATTGATTAGCACTGATAGGTGGCACTGATGGGCACTGACAGGCGGCACTGATGGGCACTGACAGGTGTCACTGGCACTTATTGATGGCACTGATTGGCACTAATAGATGGCACTGATAGGCAGCACTGATGACAGCCTTTAATGATGGGCACTAATTGGCATCTGTGAAGGGCACTGATTGGCACTTTGATGGGCACTGACTGGCAGCTGATGGGCAGTGATTGGCAGATGTGGTGGGCAACTCTGATGGGAGCTTAGCTGATGATCAATGTCCTGATTATCAGCACAGACCCCCCCCCCCCCCGACAGGAGAGCCTCCGATTGGCTCTCCCTGTCAGCGCAAAACAAGGAAAGCCATTTACAGTTACACACTGTGATCAGCTGTGATTGGTTACAGCTGAACACGTGGTAAAGATCCTACGTCAGGGGCAGAGTGACACACCACCGATCACCATGCTGCGCTCCCCCGCGGCTTATCCTGCTGGACGTCGTATGACATCCAGTCAGGATTACGCAACCACCACCCGGCCGTTATTCTGCTATAGGCTGGGCGGGAAGTGGTTAAATAGGCTGTTTAGCGCCAGTGCACGCTGGAAATGATCCTGGCCTCCTCTGTGTGGCGGTATATGTGCACAAGTATTACCTGTACGGGAATTTGCAGTAGCTGCAAGGGAATTAGGATTAGCTGAACTAGCTTCCTGACACTTTTGATAGACTTTAGGTATGACTACCTCTTGGGGCACTACAACAGAGACACTAAGAGACCTTTCTCAGGGACGTGTGTTGGAGGTGTCTTGGAGAACTGTTTCTTTGTTACCGTCACTACTTTATTAAAAGAACTTTGTTGTTCAGTTCAACTGCCCGGTCCGTCGTCATTAAAGGGGTGCATGCAAGGCATATCAAAAGAACAGAGCTTAATCAAGTTGACGAGAGAAGTTAAAGAAGATAAAGTACATGTGTCCAACCAGCAGAGAAGCTGTCTTAGGGAGGCTATGTTGCCGTTGCTAATGAATACTGTACTAGTGTCAAGTACTTATGCAACCAACCAGCCAGGAAGCGGGTGACATGGCATGGGAGATGGAGACTCTGGTAGTGAAGGGGTTTAATGCTTGGCCCTTTTACTGACGACTGGTTCCCCACATACTGGAATGCTCCTTGCTGCTCGGAGCAATTAGGGACCAAGCCTAGGAGTCATGAGTGATGAAGTGAGGCCTCGGGAGGAGAACAAGAATGGGTTTATGAGTATTGAGCTTCTTGTATCCAATAGCAACATACGGATCATAGTCACTGGGAGTGAGGTATTGGGACTGCTGGGTTGGTGGAGACCAGTACATGCTCTGGGGTACAGGCTCAGAAATGCTGCGCACCTGGGGAGAGGTGTGTCCGTAGTGCAAATGTGTCAACAGCGTAAAAGTTTGACCATGGAAACCAAAGTGTGTACCCAGAGAAGTCTCGCTTTTAACCTAGAGCGCTGCCTTAACACTGATTTCACATAACAGCGGCCTCTGCCCCCCCCCCCCCCCCCGAGGGCACTAGCACAGACTCACTCCAGGGTCCCCGCGCTCGGACGTGGAGTCACGCCCACAAACTGACATGTTTTAACTGTTCCCTACTCTACACACAACTTAGAAAAAATGTTTGCCTTTACACACAGTATGCTTTAATATTTATGTCTTGTCACGTAAATGTTTGTCTGATGAGTCAAAGGATCAGATTGCAACATATGTGGGTGACTCTTCTGCTCGTGTAGCATGATTAGTCTGATAAAAATCCAGGGAAGCTATAAGTAAAAAAAAAAATGCGGTATAGTAAAACGCTGAAGGATAATTAGAGGCCGCTATGTCAAAATCATCTGAGAATGGGTTATTCCTTTAAATGCCCTGCCCCCCACCTCACTGTTCAGCCACATCCCACACGCACGTGTGTTTAAATGCGATTCTCCTGATTCTGTTTTTTTTTCTTCTAGATGGGAGGAGGAATATTCAGCTCGCGTACAGCTGCAGCAGAGAGTGGCGGAGCTGGATGAGGTGAGATGGAATCTTCCTCAGTATGTGATACATCTTTACATCTCAGATTTGGCCTCCTGCAGTCCCTGCCCCCCATCTCAGCCATAATGGCGCCCGTTCTGCATCCTTCCACACACCTTAGGCAGGAAATTTCCAATAAATCTTCACTGACTTTAATTTCCACCTGGTCATAACATAATAATCCAATAAGTGCTAATATGTAGAATTTGGGTAAAATTTTGGGCCGGAATTTACAACGTACTAAACACATAGCGCTCTTCTGCTATTCACAAATTTGGAATTTCTATATAAAGTACCACTTTAAGTATCATGGCAGTTTGATAAATCAGGACCAAAAGCGTTTGATGAATTCCAGGTATGCCTTTTTTTTTTTTTTGCCTACTTTCATTGGTGCAGCTTGGACCAATGTAAGTAGGTATGTGTCATTCCTGTGGGACGCCCATGGGAGCTGGAAATCACTGTAGTAGACACCACTACTACACCGCTACTACAGTGATCTCCACTAGCTTCTGAGTCCTGTGCCCAGCATCTTTCCTGGTCCGTTGTGAACACAGGAGGTCTCTCACCATTCACAGAACATCTTGCATTTTTCTCAATAAACACAAATTGCTCTCTGATTGGACAAGATGAAGAGTTGGGATGGTGACATCACACCTCACCTAATCAGATAACGTTCTGCCCTCATTGAGAAAAATTCAAGGAGTTCTGAAAATGGCACCCATGCCGGACCAGCCACCTCCTGTGTTCACTATACGGCTGGACAGCTGATCGGCACGGGAGCCGGAAGCCAGCAGCAATCAGTGTAGTAGCTGAGTCTACTAAAGTAATTTCCAGTTTACACAAGGATTAGCCAAGTATGACACATACATACTTACATTGGTCCAGGCTGGTCCAGAGTTGTGCAAATCTTAGAACTTGGTGGAACAGAAACCCGAATGCTTTGGTAGGTAAACCGGATCTCATATATGTGTTTCATTTGTATATTTAGCAGTTTGACTGGCAGTTAGCTTTGAGTATTATATCTTGAATAACGTTACCAAACTCGGGCTACTTACATGTATGTGGGTGTACATTAGAGACCATGGATGACTTTCATCTCCAGGCTGGACTTGGAGGTACCTGTTTTGCACTCCCCATGGCCGCCAGGCATACCCCAGGCATCGCTGTCTTCTTGGATACTTGTTTATGGCTCCAGTAAAAACCAGACATCCCAACCCCAACTAGTCCCTCTCAAAACCAGAGGTCGTGTCTGTGAAGGTTCTCATTTATCCAGGTCATGGTATAACTGCTAGTAGCAAGGCACTTTCAACTGGACTTATTCTATAATGATCCAATCACTATGGAATGTGTCAAGGCTTCTTGATTTCCTGACACCAAGTGTGGGGTTATGTAGCTAGAACAGAGACGTTCCATAACTTTCACACTTCCCATCCTATTCATGGACAATCAGTATGTGCCTTCACACATTCCATGGTGACTAGATTAAAGTGTAAATATAAATATATGTTCCTGACACTCATTATAACCTGAAGAAGTGGCATGGATAAGCAATGAAATGTCTTCAACATTACAGAACAAGTCCAGTTGAATGTGACTAACTAGTACTAGATATATCATAACCTGGATACTGGAGAACCTTCAATGACAACTGAAGAGGGCACTTGGATGAGTGGTGAAAGGTCTTCAGCATTCCAGAACAAGTCCAGTTGAATGTGACTTATTAGTACTAGATATACCATGACCTGGATAAATGAGAATCTTCTCCAACAACTGAAGAAGACACTTGGATGAGTGGTAAAAGGTCTTTAACATTTCAGAACAAGTCCAGTTGAATGTGATTAACGATTAATAGATATACCATGACCTGAATAAATGAGAACTTTCTCCAACAACTAAAGAACACACTTGGATGAGTGATAAAAGGTCTTCAACATTTCAGTCCAGTTGAATTGACTAACTACTACTAGATATATGATGACCTGGATAAATTAGAACTTTCTCCGACAACTGAAGAAGACACTTGGATGAGTGGTGAGAGGTCTTCAGCATTTCAGTTCAGTTGAATGTGACTACTACTACCAGCTATACCATGATCTGGATGCTTGAGAACCTTTAATGACAACTAAAGAAGACACTTGGATGAGTGGTGAGAGGTCTTCAACATTTCAAAACAAGTCCAGTTGAGTGTGACTACTACTACTTGATATACCATGACTTGGATACTGGAGAACCTTCTCAGACAAATGAAGAAGACACTTGGATGAGTGGTGAAAGGTTTTCAACATTTCAGAACAAGTCCAGTTGAAAGTGATTAACGATTAATAGATATACCATGACCTGGATAAATGAGAACTGCCTCCAACAACTAAGGAAGACACTTGGATGAGTGGGAAAAGGCCTTCAACATTTCAGTCTAGTTGAATGTGACTAAGTACTACTAGATATACGATGACCTGGATAACTGAGAACTTTCTCCAACACCCAAAGACACTTGGTTGAGTGATGAAAGGTCTTCAGAATTTCAGTTGAGTTGAATGTGACTAACTACTACCAGATATACCATGATCTGGATATTGGAGGACCTGCAATGACAGCTAAAGAAGACACTTTGATGAGTAGTGAAAGGTCTTCAACATTTCAAAACAAGTCCAGTTGAATGTGACCAACTACTACTAGCCGTACCATGACCTGGATAAATAAGAACCTTCTCCGACAAATGAAGAAGACACTTGCATGAGTGGTGAAAGGTCTTCAGTGTTTCAAAACAGGTTCAGTTGAATGTGACTACTATACTACTGCTAGCTATGCCATGACCTGGATAACTGAGAATCTTCAATAATTATGACCAAGGGATCCAGGATAAGGTATTAGTAATAGTAATAGTATTTATTGGAGCCATAAACAAGCATCCAGCAAGAGAAGATACTGGGGTTTGCCAGGCGGGGAATGCAACTGGCTTGGATACGATACAAAGTTTTCAACATTAAGGATCATGTGCAGTTGAATGAGTAAAACTACTACTAACTATACCAGAGGTCACATCGCTCTATTTAACGTATTATAGTAGGTAAGGCCATGTATCTACAGAAATCCTTGTGTCCACCTCCTACGTATTGTTTCTGATATTATCCTTCCCTCTCTCTGCACAGGAGGCTCAGGAGTCCTCTCTATACCAGGAGGAACTAGCCATGAAGGTCAAACAGCTAAAGGCCGAGCTTGTGGTCTTCAAGGGGTTGATGAGCAATGTGAGTACACCATGATAGTATATATTATTTTCACTTTTTGTTTCTTTTTTGTGTTATCTCGCCAGCTCATCTGTGAGGTTCCACATTTCCCTCAGTTCTCCTCATTTCGGGAACATTACTGTGCACCATTACAGTGCACCCTAACACACGGCACTGCATTGGGGTGCCATTTATTTAACATGGAACCCCAAGGGGCACAAGTGTGAAAGTTTGCAACACTGTAAAAAAAAACAGACATCACATGATTGGCATAGCTGTACCATCAGGGTTGCCACCTTTTCTTCAAGCCAAACCCGAGTACTTTAGCGGCACACAGCAATTTTTTTAAGGGGGAACTCTGATGTAAGGGAGTTTCTGCTCACCAAATGTCCCACTTACATCAGCGTTCCCATCATTCCCCCTTAGATTAGGATTGCCAGATCCCCCCTTACATCAGAGTCTGCAGGGCACCCCTTACATCTTAGTCCTCCTTACCTTAGTGTACTCACTCGCTTGGAGGCACTCGCTCTGTCCTCTGTTAACCATGGAGGTGCTTCCTGTGTTGTGTCATGAGGATAAACACTGCAGCTTTGGTTACTGAAGCCCCCCGATTCACTCGTGAAGACTGAGGAGAAGAATAAATTCAATACCTTTGCCATCTCCCCATCCTTTGTAACCAGATGTCCTTCCTCATTCTTTATGGGGCCAATATGGTCTGTCCTCGCTTTTTTACTGTTTACATACTTAAAGAATTTCTTGGGATTTTTTTTGCTCTCCTCCGCTATGTGTCTTTCATGTTCTCTCTTAGCCGTCCTAATTGCACCCTTACATTTCTTGTTGCATTCTTTATAAAGTCTGAATGCTGAGGATGATCCCTCCCTCAACCTTGTATTTTTTGAAGGCCTTCTCCTTTGCTTTTATATGCATTTTTACATTGGAGTTAAGCCATCCAGGATTTTTGTTCGCTCTTTTAAATTTAGTACCCAATGGGATACATTGGCTAATGCCCTTATTTAATATGCTCTTAAAGCAAACCCATCTCTCCTCCGCATTCTTTGTTCCTAATATTTTATCCCAATTTATGCCTTTTAGCAAGGTTTGTAGTTTAGGGAAGTTGGCTCTTTTGAAATTCAGTGTCTTTGTGTTCCCTTCATGTTTCCTATTTGTGTGATTTATACTGAAACTAATTGACCTGTGATCGCTGTTACCTAAATTGCCCCGTATTTCCACATCTGTGATCAGGTCTGTATTGTTGGTAATCAGTAGATCCAGTAATGTTTTATTTCTAGTTGGTGCGTCTACCATCTGACCCATAAAATTGTCCTGCAAGACATTAAGGAACTGGCGAGCCTTAAATGAATGCGCGGTTCCCTCCGCCCAGTCTATGTCTGGATAATTAAAATCCCCCATTATGATAACACTTCCCATCCTTGCTGCTAATCCAATTTGTGATAGGAGATCCGTCTCCACTTCCTCCCTCAGGTTAGGGGGCCTATAGCATACTCCCAGTATTATTTTCCCCTTAGCTTCATCCCTTTGGAGCTCTACCCATAAGGATTCCACCTCCTCTCTAGCTCCCTCAGTGATGTCATCTCTCACATTCACTTGTACATTATTCTTGATATATAGGCATACCCCTCCCCCTTTTTTACCCTCTCTATCCTTGCGGTATAGGGTATACCCTTGAATGTTTGCCAGCCAATCATGAGAGCTGTTGAACCAGGTCTCTGAAATTCCCACAAAATCCAAATCCTCCTCGTACAACAGTATCTCTAGTTCACCCATCTTGTCCGCCATGCTCCTGGCATTGGTGAACATGCCACAAAAAAACATATAAGAACCAAAATCCAATGAATTAAAGGGGCGGGGCCAGGGACAGTAAAGCTGGGGAGGAAAGTGCTAGATGATGCTGAGCTTTCTCCAGCCAGGAAACGAGGCGGGTTCTATCTGACGTGCTGCAGCTTCTAATGCACCTTATGAAAAGCTCACAGTGTTCGGTGATATCAGAGAAAGCCGTTCCACCTGGGCAAGACTGAAGGGGAGGCCGGAGGTCAGATTTTGATGAAGAACAGATCACATAGTTTAGCAGCTCAGAAATGTTTTCTGCAATGGAAATAATTACAAGAACCACAATCAGCGATGCGGAATTTCTTCTCTGTACACAAACAATCAGGAAAATTGAAGGTCCCTCCCCCTCCCCGTCTGATTAGCACGCAGTGTGGGGAGCTGGTAACATTTTCCGTATGTGTTGGTTGTCAGTCAAACCGCTCCGCATTCACAAACATTGCAAAATATCTCGATGGTAAAAAGAAAAAATGTCTGTTCTATAAAAATGTCTCCCGAATTCTCTTGCAGAACCTGTCAGATTTGGACACCAAGATCCAGGAGAAGGCCATGCGGGTGGACATGGACATCTGCCGCCGGATCGATATCACCGCCAAACTGTGCGACGTGGCTCAGCAGCGCAGCTGTGAAGACATGATCAACATGCTACAGGTGTGTCATTGGGGCGTGTGGTGGAACGTAACTCAAGAAGTCAAGCAGCCCTTCAATTTACTATTATTATTATTATTATTACACGAGATTTATATAGCGCCAACAGTTTACTCAGCGCTTTACAATGTATAAGGGGGACAACACAATTACAGTACAGTTCAATACAAAAGGTACAGGAGGGCCCAGCTCGTAGAGCTTACATTCTAAAGGGAGTGGGTGGTGGTACAAAAGCTAATAGCTGCAAAGAATGATTTGATGGGATTTATAATCAAAGGAACGTGTATGGGGGGGGGGGGGAACATTTCCCCACAGGGGGCACCAACATGGAGTTATTCCCCCCAGACAGAGGTTCTTCTGAATAACCAAAGATATAACATTTGATACATTTATATCAATATTCTAAATATTTTGGATTGATATACGGTGTCGCTGGGAGTCCACACCCTGTGTAAGCTCCATGCTGGATGGTTGGTGGAGCTTACACAAGGTCGACGGCTTCCTCCTGCTGGTCAGGTGACAGTGGGGTTGATTTAGCCCGGGTCCACATTGCCAGAGACTTCAAAGTCGGACCCCAGCACGACTTTGGCACGACTTGCATGTGACTTCTTTAACAGAAGTCAGTGCAAGTTATGGTTGCCACCTCATCCCTTTAAACTCGAACACATACCCTGTTTCCCCGAAAATAAGACCTAGTGTGATTGTCAGTGATGGCTGCAATATAAGCCCTACCCCCCAAATAAGCCCTACCCTGTTTCCCAGAAAATAAGCCCTACCCTGAAAATAAGACCTACAAGGTTTTTAACTAGGGCTTATTTTGGGGGTAGGGCTTCTATTGCAGCCATCACCGACAATCGCGCTAGGTCTTATTTTCGGGGAAACAGGGTATTAATTACACAGATTCTGTGGCTGATTAAGGTGGTAATTAAACTCACTTGGTGCCTTATCTGCATTTAATTAGCCTCAGAACCCGTGTAAGTCAAAGGTGTTCGGGTTTAAAGGGATGAGGTGGCAACTCATACCAAAGTCGGACCAAAAGTCGTGCAGGAACCTTTTTCTCAAGTCACACCGATTACAAAGGTTCCATTGCACAGAATGGGGTCCGACTTCTGCTGCCACAAGTGCTCCAAAGTCGGTGCGATTGTCGCGTCAATGTGAACCGGACCTTACTGTGATGACTTGGTTCTCATTAATGATCAGAGCAGTTACTGATCTCAGCTGTGAGATAGTAATCACATACACAATGAAGGTTACATTGATAAAAAAAGAAATATTTTCAGCTTACAAAGACCATTGCAACCTGCTGATGGCCTCTGCTCCATGTCTCTGCTTAATACTGTAAATGTATAATGCAATATAGTATTAAAAAAATAAGATTGTAAAAAAAAAAAACTTGCCAGTGCTGTCCACCCTCTTTTTGTTTATATTTTCCTGATTGCGGACGTGCAGCACTGGATTTTGGTCCGTAGCTCATCTCCAACTCTGTCTTGCTGCCCCATATTGGCACTATACTGCGAGTATAGGAAAAAATCCCATTACACTCCCTCCCTTTAAAATAATCACATTTTGTTGCTTTGCAGCCTGAAATGAAGACAAACACTGGTTTTTTGCTTTTTTCAGCTGTATTTACTCAGTGAAACTGAGTGATAGTGAAAGATAGAACACCAACATGTCAGAAAATAAATAATAAAAATTCAAAAACAGAATTACTGAGTTGGAAAAAGGATCACCCCCTCCTAAGATCAACCAGGTGTAGCTAATCACCTTCTCAAAGCCACACAAAGCCATTTGACTTTCACCTGTGGTCAGCTGGGGCCATTTTGCTGAGCTCAGCATGAAAAGAGCTTTCCTGGAGCATTTCAGTCCCTGATAGTGCAACTGAAGCAAACAATCCCCTATGGGTGGCGCTGTCACCGGGATCTCCGGGGGTGAAGTTGTGGACAGGCACAAGTCAGGAGATGGATACAAAGGCGTTATCAATGCTTAGAAGCAGAGTGACGTCTATAGATAAGAAATGGAAGGGATTTGGTAGAACACAGACCCTCCCTGGATCAGAACGTCGCTCCAAACTGGAGGAAAGAGCCAGGAGGAAACTGGTCAGAGAGGCCCCAAGAGGCCTACAGCAACTCTGACAAAGGGTGGTCATTGTGTGACACCAATATCACCAATTCTCCACAAATGTGGATTGTATAGGGGGGGAGGGGTGCACGAAAAAAGGCCCTCAAGAAAGGCCACATGCCATCACCACTGAACATTACCAAAACGCACCACGAAGATTCTGAGGCCGCATGGAGAAAGGTGTTCTGGTCAGAAGAGACTAACATGATATGTAACGCATGGAAGGGGTAATATCCTGGTGATTGGTAGTAATATGCTCTTATGGATGTGGTAATGTCCTGCTATGGGGGGGGGGGGGGGGGTAATATCCTGTTATGGGGTGGTAATGTCCTGGTATGAGGGGGGGGGGTAATATCCTGTCATGGGGGTGGTAATATGCACTTATGGATGTGGTAATGTCCTGTTATGGGGGGGGGGGTAATATCCTGTTATGGGGTGGTAATATCCTGTTATGGAGGTGGTAATATCCTGGTATGGGGGTGGTAATATCCTGGTATGGGGGTGGTAATATCCTGATATGGGGGTGGTAATATCCTGGTATGGGGGTGGTAATATCCTGGTATGGGGACGTTTCTCTGCAGCAGAGACTGGAGCACTTGTCAGGATAGAAGGAAAAATGGATTGGGGAAAATACCGTCAAATTCTTGCGGAAAATCTGCTGCCCTCTGCTGGCAGAAAGTTGTAAATGGGAAGAAGGTTTCCTTTCCAAAGCACACAGCACCAATGAGCACACAGTGGTTGGAGGAGAAGGCGGGGAATGTCCACCAATGAGCACAGTGGATGGAGGAGAAGGCGGGGAATGTCCACCAATGAGCACACAGTGGTTGGAGGAGAAGGTTGGGAATGTCCACCAATTAGCACACAGTGGTTGGAGGAAAAGGTGGGGGAATGTCCACTAATGAGCCCACAGTGGTTGGAGGAGAAGGCGGGGAATGTCCACCAATGAGCACACAGTGGTTGGAGGAAAAAGTGGGGGAATGTCCACCAATGAGCACACAGTGGTTGGAGGAGAAGGTGGGGCATGTCCACCAATGAGCACACAAGGGTTGAAGATGAAGGTGGAGAATGTCCACCAATGAGCACACAGTGATTGGAGGAGAAGGTGGGGAATGTCCACCAATAAGCACACAGTGGTTGGAGGAGAAGGTGGGGAATGTCCACCAATGAGCACACAGTGGTTGGAGGAGAAGGTGGGGAATGTCCACCAATGAGCACACAGTGGTTGGAGAAGGTGGGGAATGTCCACCAATGAGCACACAGTGGTTGGAGGAGAAGGTGGGGAATGTCTACCAATGAGCACACAGCGGTTGGAGGAGAAGGCGGGGAATGTCCACCAATGACCACACAGTGGTTGGAGGAGAAGGCGGGGAATGTCTACCAATGAGCACACAGTGGATGGAGGAGAAGGCGGGGAATGTCCACCAATGACCACACAGTGGTTGGAGGAGAAGGCGGGGAATGTCCACCAATTAGCACACAGTGGTTGGAGGAGAAGGCGGGGAATGTCCACCAATATCCTGTTATGGGGGTGGTAATATCCTGGTATGGGGGTGGTAATATCCTGTTATGGGGGTGGTAATATGCACTTATGGATGTGGTAATGTCCTGTTATTGGGGGGGGGGGTAATATCCTGTTATGGGGTGGTAATATCCTGTTATGGAGGTGGTAATATCCTGGTATGGGGGTGGTAATATCCTGGTATGGGGACGTTTCTCTGCAGCAGAGACTGGAGCACTTGTCAGGATAGAAGGAAAAATGGATTGGGGAAAATACCATCAAATTCTTGCGGAAAATCTGCTGCCCTCTGCTGGCAGAAAGTTGTGAATGGGAAGAAGGTTTCCTTTCCAAAGCACACAGCACCAATTAGCACACAGTGGTTGGAGAAGGTGGGGCATGTCCACCAATGAGCACACAAGGGTTGAAGATGAAGATGGAGAATGTCCACCAATGAGCACACAGTGGTTGGAGGAGAAGGTGGGGAATGTCCACCAATGAGCACACAGTGGTTGGAGGAGAAGGTGGGGAATGTCCACCAATGAGCACACAGTGGTTGGAGAAGGTGGGGAATGTCCACCAATGACCACACAGTGGTTGGAGGAGAAGGGGGGGAATGTCTACCAATGAGCACACAGCGGTTGGAGGAGAAGGCGGGGAATGTCCACCAATGACCACACAGTGGTTGGAGGAGAAGGCGGGGAATGTATACCAATGAGCACACAGTGGATGGAGGAGAAGGCGGGGAATGTCCACCAATGACCACACAGTGGTTGGAGGAGAAGGCGGGGAATGTCCACCAATTAGCACACAGTGGTTGGAGGAGAAGGCGGGGAATGTCCACCAATATCCTGTTATGGGGGTGGTAATATCCTGGTATGGGGGTGGTAATATCCTGTTATGGGGGTGGTAATATGCACTTATGGATGTGGTAATGTCCTGTTATTGGGGGGGGGGGTAATATCCTGTTATGGGGTGGTAATATCCTGTTATGGAGGTGGTAATATCCTGGTATGGGGGTGGTAATATCCTGGTATGGGGACGTTTCTCTGCAGCAGAAACTGGAGCACTTGTCAGGATAGAAGGAAAAATGGATTGGGGAAAATACCGTCAAATTCTTGCGGAAAATCTGCTGCCCTCTGCTGGCAGAAAGTTGTGAATGGGAAGAAGGTTTCCTTTCCAAAGCACACAGCACCAATGAGCACACAGTGGTTGGAGGAGAAGGCGGGGAATGTCCACCAATGAGCACAGTGGATGGAGGAGAGGGCGGGGAATGTCCACCAATGAGCACACAGTGGTTGGAGGAGAAGGCGGGGAATGTCCACCAATGAGCACACAGTGGTTGGAGGAGAAGGTGGGGAATGTCCACCAATGAGCACACAGTGGTTGGAGGAGAAGGTGGGGAATGTCCACCAATGAGCACACAGTGGTTGGAGAAGAAGGTGGGGAATGTCCACCAATGAGCACAGTGGATGGAGGAGAAGGCGGGGAATGTCCACCAATGACCACACAGTGGTTGGAGGAGAAGGCGGGGAATGTCCACCAATGAGCACACAGTGGTTGGAGGAGAAAGTGGGGAATGTCCACCAATGAGCACACAGCGGTTGGAGGAGAAGGCGGGGAATGTCCACCAATGAGCACACAGCGGTTGGAGGAGGAGGCGAGGAATGTCCACCAATGATCACACAGTGGTTGGAGGAGAAGGCGGGGAATGTCCACCAATGAGCACACAGTGGTTGGAGGAAAAGGTGGGGGAATGTCCACCAATGAGCACACAGTGGTTGGAGGAGAAGGTGGGGCATGTCCACCAATGAGCACACAAGGGTTGAAGATGAAGGTGGGGAATGTCCACCAATGAGCACACAGCGGTTGGAGGAGAAGGTGGGGAATGTCCACCAATGAGCACACAGTGGTTGGAGGAGAAGGTGGGGAATGTCCACCAATGAGGACACAGTGGTTGGAGAAGGTGGGGAATGTCCACCAATGAGCACACAGTGGTTGGAGAAGGTGGGGAATGTCCACCAATGAGCACACAGTGGTTGGAGGAGAAGGTGGGGAATGTCTACCAATGAGCACACAGCGGTTGGAGGAGAAGGCGGGGAATGTCCACCAATGACCACACAGTGATTGGAGGAGAAGGCGGGGAATGTCTACCAATGAGCACACAGTGGATGGAGGAGAAGGCGGGGAATGTTCACCAATGACCACACAGTGGTTGGAGGAGAAGGCGGGGAATGTCCACCAATGAGCATACAGTGGTTGGAGGAGAAGGTGGGGAATGTCCACCAATGAGCACACAGTGGTTGGAGGAGAAGGTGGGGAATGTCCACCAATGAGCACACAGTGGTTGGAGGAGAAGGCGGGGAATGTCCACCAATGAGCACACAGCGGTTGGAGGAGAAAGTGGGGAATGTCCACCAATGAGCACACAGCGGTTGGAGGAGGAGGCGGGGAATGTCCACCAATGATCACACAGTGGTTGGAGGAGAAGGCGGGGAATGTCCACCAATGAGCACACAGTGGTTGGAGGAGAAGGTGGGGCATGTCCACCAATGAGCACACAAGGGTTGAAGATGAAGGTGGGGAATGTCCACCAATGAGCACACAGTGGTTGGAGGAGAAGCTGGGGAATGTCCACCAATGAGCACACAGTGGTTGGAGGAGAAGGTGGGGAATGTCCACCAATGAGGACACAGTGGTTGGAGAAGGTGGGGAATGTCCACCAATGAGCACACAGTGGTTGGAGAAGGTGGGGAATGTCTACCAATGAGCACACAGCGGTTGGAGGAGAAGGTGGGGAATGTCTACCAATGAGCACACAGCGGTTGGAGGAGAAGGCGGGGAATGTCCACCAATGACCACACAGTGGTTGGAGGAGAAGGCGGGGAATGTCTACCAATGAGCACACAGTGGATGGAGGAGAAGGCGGGGAATGTCCACCAATGACCACACAGTGGTTGGAGGAGAAGGCGGGGAATGTCCACCAATGAACACACAGTGGTTGGAGGAGAAGGTGGGGAATGTCCACCAATGAGCACACAGTGGTTGGAGGAGAAGGCGGGGAATGTCCACCAATTAGCACACAGTGGTTGGAGGAGAAGGCGGGGAATGTCCACCAATGAGCACACAGTGGTTGGAGGAAAAGGTGGGGGAATGTCCACTAATGAGCCCACAGTGGTTGGAGGAGAAGGCGGGGAATGTCCACCAATGAGCACACAGTGGTTGGAGGAGAAGGCAGGGAATGTCCACCAATGAGCACACAGTGGTTGGAGGGGAAGGCGGGGAATGTCCACCAATGAGCACACAGTGGTTGGAGGAAAAGGTGGGGGAATGTCCACCAATGAGCACACAGTGGTTGGAGGAGAAGGTGGGGCATGTCCACCAATGAGCAACACAAGGGGTTGAAGATGAAGGTGGGGAATGTCCACCAATGAGCACACGGTGGTTGGAGGAGAAGGTGGGGAATGTCCACCAATGAGCACACAGTGGTTGGAGGAGAAGGTGGGGAATGTCCACCAATGAGCACACAGTGGTTGGAGAAGGTGGGGAATGTCACCAATGAGCACACAGTGGTTGGAGAAGGTGGGGAATGTCCACCAATGAGCACACAGTGGTTGGAGGAGAAGGTGGGGAATGTCTACCAATGAGCACACAGCGGTTGGAGGAGAAGGCAGGGAATGTCCACCAATGAGCACACAGTGGTTGGAGGGGAAGGCGGGGAATGTCCACCAATGAGGCACACAGTGGTTGGAGGAAAAGGTGGGGGAATGTCCACCAATGAGCACACAGTGGTTGGAGGAGAAGGTGGGGCATGTCCACCAATGAGCACACAAGGGTTGAAGATGAAGGTGGGGAATGTCCCACCAATGAGCACACGGTGGTTGGAGGAGAAGGTGGGAATGTCCACCAATGAGCACACAAGTGGTTGGAGGAGAAGGTGGGGAATGTCCACCAATGAGCACACAGTGGTTGAGAAGGTGGGGAATGTCCACCCAATGAGCACACAGTGGTTGGAGAAGGTGGGGAATGTCCACCAATGAGCACACCGTGGTTGGAGGAGAAGGTGGGAATGTCTACCAATGAGCACACAGCGGTTGGAGGAGAAGGCGGGGAATGTCCACCAATGACCACACAGTGGTTGGAGGAGAAGGCGGGGAATGTCTACCAATGAGCACACAGTGGATGGAGGAGAAGGCGGGGAATCTCCACCAATGACCACACAGTGGTTGGAGGAGAAGGCGGGGAATGTCCACCAATGAGCACACAGTGGTTGGAGGAGAAGGCGGGGAATGTCCACCAATGAGCACACAGTGGTTGGAGGAGAAGGCGGGGAATGTCCACCAATTAGCACACAGTGGTTGGAGGAGAAGGCGGGGAATGTCCACCAATGAGCACACAGTGGTTGGAGGAAAAGGTGGGGGAATGTCCACTAATGAGCACACAGTGGTTGGAGGAGAAGGCGGGAATGTCCAACAATGAGAACACAGTGGTTGGAGGAAAAGGTGGGGGAATGTCCACCAATGAGCACACAGTGGTTGGAGGAGAAGGTGGGGCATGTCCACCAATGAGCACAAAAGGGTTGAAGATGAAGGTGGGGGAATGTCCACCAATGAGCACACAGTGGTTGGAGGAGAAGGTGGGGAATGTCCACCAATGAGCACACAGTGGTTGGAGAAGGTGGGGAATGTCCACCAATGAGCACACAGTGGTTGGAGAAGGTGGGGAATGTCCACCAATGAGCACACAGTGGTTGGAGAAGGTGGGGAATGTCCACCAATGAGCACACAGTGGTTGGAGGAGAAGGTGGGGAATGTCCACCAATGAGCACACAGTGGTTGGAGGAGAAGGCGGGGAATGTCCCTTGCATGGCTAGTCAGAGCCCAGACTTAAACCCCATTGAAAATCTGTGGAATGATTGAAGACTGCAGTCCACAAACACTCACCATCAAATGTAACTGAACTTGAGCCGTTCTGCATGGAAGAGCTGACAAATATTGCAAAGTTCAGATGTACAACGTTAAGTAGAGACAAATCCCAACAGACTAAAGGCTGGAAGGGGTCCAACAAAATACTGACACAAGGAGGGGGGATCCTTTTTCCACCTCAGTAAATCTACATTTTTTTCACATTTTGGTGTTATAGCTTTCACTTGGATGTTATAAGTTGTACTGAGTAAATATGGCTGGATAAAACAAAAACTGTGTCTGTCCTCATTTCAGGCTGCAAAGCAACAAAATGTGATTATTTTAAAGTGTGGGGGGGTCTATACCCCACTGTATGTCCACACTCTCAAGAGTAGCTCTTTTAGCAAATAGGAGTTGACAAATCTGCAAGGCAGAGAAGGGACTGGCCAGAGGGCGATCACTGGCCAGAGGGGGATCACTTTGGCGCAGTTGGCCGCGTTGAACATGTAATGCAATATATTCACACCCCATTTAACCCCCTTTATTTCACCCCCTTTAAGAAAGAGTTTGCTATGAATTTATTAAGGTTAACGTGGTTTAGTATCTCGGGTGTTGTATCTATGGAGGCTATTCAGGACCTGAGCGCCCATATCTCCATTTCTATTGCATAGTTACATACATAGTTACATAGTTAGTCAGGTTGAAAAAAGACACAAGTCCATCCAGTTCAACCATAAAAAAAAAAATATATATATATATATTGTACAATCAATATACCGAATACTATACCCACAGTTGATCCA
>JBBGZY010003921.1:0-22123 GCA_037952925.1 Lithobates clamitans | reverse complement strand
ACTGACCAGAATTAGACGCAACTGCACAGAAGATTATGATACTCAAGCAGAAGTAATTACCAACAGATTTTTGGGCAAAGGATATAATAAAAGACAGCTAGAGAAAGTCAAAAATGACATAAAAACTGTAAGTAAGAACACACTATTGGAAAATCAAAGGAAAAATTCTACTGATAGTGGATCCAATTTCAGTCTGAAATTAATCACAGGATTTAGTAGGCAATATAAAAAAATAGAAGCTATAATTTAAAAACATTGGCCCATACTGATGAAGGACCCCACCTTGAGAGAACTATTACCCACTGCACCAAAATTCATATATAGAAAAAAGTTTGTTAAAAATATACTGGATCCCCCTCGTAAAAACATTATGTTTTTGGACAAAACAGGATTCTACAAATGCAGGACTAGCAAGTATCCCATCAGAAAAAGATTGGATTTCCTGTCAGGATCTACAGAACAAAAATATAATATCGAGACATCTATTACATGTCCTAGCGTAAGGGTCACCTACGTACTGGAGTGCCCTTGCAGACTCCAGTATGTGGGCAGGACCACCCAAGCACTATCCACCAGAGTGCAGGAACATATGAACAATATCGGAAAAGGACACCCAAAATGGGGGGGGGGGGGTCTAATATCAAAAGAGAGAGCTCACAAAATGAAACGCAATGGATTTTTAAATTGGACACCCTCATCCTCCAAGAGTTAAGTATTGATATTGACCTTAACTGTTTTTTGGTAGATTATTAGACATAATGCATCACAGGCACTAGACCCATGGGTTACACCAGGGTATAGGGACCCAACCAGAAGTGTACAAAAATCAATTTTGCAAAGATTGGAATTTTTCTGAATTTTTTGGTAACTTTGGGGTATTTTTTTTGCTTGCTATTTTTGCACATTCTGTAATATAGAAAGGCATGGAAGGCATGTTGGCTCTAGGTATTGTGGAGCAGCGGCGTCTCTTGTATCGCATATTGGCCGATCATTCTCAGTGCCTGGGAAAGTCACCTTGCTTGTGAGTGCATTACCTCTTATTTTAATGTATTTTTAATAAACGTTATTGCACTATGATATTACCTGTGATTTCATTCCTCTTATAAGCTGGATCCATTACCTTGGGCTTTGACACGCCACCCAGAAGTCTCTTAGACCTGACTAGGTATACGCCTAGGGGGTCCATATGTGCAGGTGAGTGCGCACCCTGGTAGGGGCTGGCACAGGGGATCACAGTGAATACCTGCACATTTGTGGAGCACCTGTTTATGGAATTTCCTGAGGAAGTGTTTTGCACATCTTTCACTGGGAGCATACTTGGATTCACATATTGGACTTTTTGATATTCTGTGGAATCCACGGCAGTTACCATTCTTTTCAATCGCACAGCACTTTATGTATGTTTATAGTATTGGTTCATTTATGTTTCATATATGCACTAGCACTTTTATATTAGCTAGAAGGGAGCGCAGTGTTCTTTTCTCCAACTAGTCATGGAAGATGCCAGTTGGAAGATCCAGTTATCACAGTTCTGTAGAACAGCATTTCTAAACCTTTTCCCTGTCGCAAAAAGAGGCACCCCAGTTTAAAATGTTAAAAACAAATTGTACTGTCCAATGAGAAACCGGAGGCTGGTACAATGCGCGCACATGCCTTAATGAAGTTAACTTTACATCAGAAGCCCCCCCTTCACATCAGAGGTCCCCCATCATATCAGAGCCCTCCTTTACATCAGAGTCCCCCATCATATTAGGGCCCTCTTTTACATCAGAGTCCCCCCCCCTTTTCACATCAGAGGTTCCCCATCATATCAGGGCTCTCCTTTACATCAGAGGTCCCTCGTCATATCAGACCCCTCCTTCACATCAGAGTCTACCCTTAATTTCAGAGGCATCACATCACAATCCCCCTTTACATCTGAGGCCCCTCTATACCTGAGAGCCCACCATCACATTAGAGTCTTCGCATCATAGAGTCTCCATTCATAGAATGCCCCTATTACAGAGCCCCTCAATTACACAGTCCCCTCTTCACACCAGAGCCTCTCAATTACACAGTCCCCTCTTCACTTTAGAGCCTCCCAATTACACAGTTCCCTCGTCATATCGGATCCCTCCTTCACATCAGAGTCTACCCTTTATTTTAGAGGCATCACATCAGAAACCCCCCTTTACATCCGAGGCCCCTCTATACCTGAGAGCCCCCCATCACATTAGAGTCTTCGCTGCATAGAGTCTCCATTCATAGAATTCCCCCATTACAGAGCCCCCCAATTACATAGTCCCCTCTTCACATCAGAGCCCCCAAATTAAACAGTCAACTGTTCACTTTAGAACCCCCCAATTCAATAGTCCCCTCTTCACATCAGAGCCCCCCAATTACACAGTCCACTCTTCACTTTAGAGCCCCCCGATTACATAGTCCCCTCTTTACATCAGAGCCTCCAAATTACACAGTCCCCTCTTCACTTTAGAGACCCCCGATTACATAGTTCCATCTTCACATCAGATCCCCCCCAATTACACAGTCCCATATAGACTTTAGAGCCTCCCAATTACATAGTTCCCTCTTCACATCAGATCCCCCCAATTACACAGTCCTCTCTTCACTTTAGATCTCCCCAATTACACAGTCCCCTCTTCACATCAGAGCCCTACCTGAATCACCCTCATGTTTTGCCATGATGCGGCAGGCTGGCTGCCAACACCATAGCAAAGAATGATGCCATGCATCCTGCTCTAGATCACTACACCATGACAACTTGTGATACTCATCCAGGGAAAACTGAGTTTCCTGCTTGAGACTCCCCAGTTGAGAAACACTGCTGTAGAATACTTGTGGCATGCACAATTTTAAAGTACTTGTCTGTAATGTGCCTACAACCATTTGGTAGTGAAGAGGGTTTTGGCAAGAGAAGATGAAAAAGCTGCATTTGTCCCTCTGAGCAGAGTAGGAAGTGGCAGCAAGGACTTGGCAGTATTCAAGCTTTTTAATGTAAAAAAGAATAGATGCTGTAAGCTGATAGAAATATAACTGCAGTCTCTGTAATGTTTAAAGTGGTTGTAAACCCTATTACACCATGTGTACCTACAGGTAAGTCTATAATAATAAGGCTTACCTGTAGGTACTGTAAATATCTCCTAAACCTGCACGGTTTAGGAGATTTTTTACCATATACACTTGCGCCAACGTCATTGGCGCATGCGCACTGAAGAAACGGCTCGCTCGTGTCGTCTCTCCAGCAGCGTGCCATGAATGGCGATGATGTCATCGCGGCTCCAGCCAATCACAGCGCCGGAGCCTGCGAACCTGGAAATAACTCTGGGAGACGTCACTTGCAACAGCTTCGATCTAAGGTAAATATTTCATAATGAGCTAATATGCAATGCATACTAGCTCATTATGCCTTTGTCTTACAGGGTTTTTTTTATTTTTTGGGGTTTACAACCACTTTAAAGAAGATGAATGTGACCCATTCAACTGAATAGGGGTGCCCTGCATTTAAATTTTTTCTCTATTCTCCTGGATTGTAAGCTCTAATGAGCAGGGCCCTCTGATCCCCTCTGTATTGATTTGTATTGTATGTGTACTGTCTGCCCTCATGTTGTAAAGTGCTGCGCAAACTGTTGGCTCTATATAAATCCTGTATAGTAATAATGATATTCAGAAGGAGAAAGAGCGTACAGAGGTGGGTTTTACTGAGTGATTGTTATAAATGCTATCCCAATGATTGTGTGATTGAGAACCATTTCTCCCAGCTTCCAACCTTAGTACATAACACAGAGCTGTCAGTGACAGTACATTCTCCATGCTGAGAGTGAGCTATGGAGCGCACTTTTAGCATAAATGCCGGTTCGCATATATGTGACACCCTGGCAGCTACAAATCACTGAGAATTTCAGAGACATAGAGCATTGAAGTAGAACTAAAGGCAAAACTTTTTTCAATTTGGATAAAGTCAGCCATAGATGGTTTGAATCTCACCTGGCTCAGCAGGGACTGGCCGAGATTCGAACTATATATGAGCAGGCTGCTTGTACCCAAATTGATCTAGCGTTCGACCTGCGTGTTGGATTTTTCATGCGATTATTGCCAGCAGCTATAGGGACAGTTCCCCACAACCACAACCCCCCCCCCCCCCTGGCGGGAGCACACAAGAGCTCAGAGGGAGTAATAATTCCCCCAATTTTCGGATTGCAGGAAACAAAATTTGTACCATCTATGCCCGGTTTCAGGGGGGGTTATAAACCTGTCAATTTTTTTAATTTTTTTTTTTGCCATTTGGATCTCATTGTCTGATAGCCAAAACAGGAAGTGAGTGGAAATCCCTCCTAATTGAGGAAATCACTTTTACTTTCACTCAACAGGACCACTGGGGAGGGTGGATCTCCCTAAGGCTGGACTCACACCTATGCAGTTTTAGTGCTTTTTGCATTTTGCAGATTTGCACTACAGTCCATTTACCATGGTTTCCTATGGAGCACGTTCTGTAGTGCAAATCTGCAAAATGCAAAAAGCACTAAAACTGCATAGGTGTGAATCCAGCCTTAGGCTGGCCATACATTATACAATTTTCTTTTACAACTTTATATAAGTATTTGCGTCTTTGATAAGACCCTGTGGGAGGGGCGAAACGCACCAACGTAGATTCCTGTTCCCTAGTGACATCACGTCCTGCGAGCGGTGGAATGCACCACGTGAGGTTGTGAGAGAACCAAGCTAGTTCCTGGAGCGAGCGGGCTGCCCTATTTAGGTTCTTTGAAAAATGCGATCTTTACTCTGGAACATTGTAAGTGTTCCAGGAAGAAAAACGCCACTCCAGGTGAGCAATTACTACAGTCTGGATGTGCTGGGTGCAAGCCACGGCTCGCCACCGGTGATCAATGAGAAGAAAAAAATGGCTGCACACCAAAGGAACATTCCAACGTATTTATTCCAAAGTAGCAAATGACAGCCAACAAGACAGAGTGCCCGAATCCAGGAGGTGGCGTGTTTCACACTGACCTCAATTTTGGAATAAATACGTTGGAACGTTTCTTTGGTGTGCAGCCATTTTTTCTTCACATTGTAAGTGTGTTTTTATTGTAATAAACAAGACATACTACACTATATGGATTCTTTCTCCTTCATGCACGAGTCACAAGCATATAGGAAGATATAAAGGAAGTGTCATCTCCCTGCTCACCAGCCTAAGCCTGATAGACCCACATGCAGTACTGCTAAGGGGTCCATACCATCTGGTGAGTTAAAGCACAAAGGGGTGTGTGGAGTACTGATCACTGTGTGATATCTTTGGAGCACTACAGCACTTTAGAATACTTTTTTGCACAGGAGCACTTTTGGAAGAAAACTGTGTTTGGGACTGGTTTAAAATTTCAACCTAGACTTTCACTGTCAACATGCTCGCCAGTTCACATTTAAATGTTTTATATATTTGATATTTTTTTTGATTGTATGATTTATATGCCTCTGAGATTCAAAGTTTATGGTGTATGCACATTATTTGCACTTTAGGAATTTGCACTTTAATTTGGTAATGTTTGCGCTATGGTTTGTGGTTTAAAAATTTTCTTTTACAACTTGCCTTTAGATTTACCAAAACCATATAATATGAGGTCAAACCTAAACACTTTCAATTATATGCAATCAGGCAGGCCCTTGCACTACATAGTTGAAGGTAAATCTAAAGGAAATTTAATAGGAAAATTGTATAATGTACGCCCATCTTTACATGGACACAGTGTCAGAAACCATGAATCAGACTGAGACAGAAGTACAGTTAAATCACACTTGTTTAATAATAATTAAAAAAGGTAAACAGAGTAAACGTAGTCAAAACATAGCTAGAGTTCAGAAACCGGAACAGATAGTCAGACAAGCCAAAACGTCAGGGAGCCAGAGATGAGTGTAGTAATACAGCAAGCAGGATCTGGAGTCAGAAGAAATGTCAGCCAAGCAAGTCTTTAACAGGAACACAGTAGAGCATCTCTAGAGATGTGACCAAGGCGAAAGCAGAGATCATCTGGACTGGACGGCTTAAGTAGGCAGGACTGACGAGCAGGATATCATCAACAGGTGAGTCACTTTGGAGACGAGAGATAGGAGCTGGCAATTAGTCGACAGCTGAGCAGACAGCTTTGAGAAGGAAGGGCTGAGCCCAGCCCTGACACACAGACAACAATAAAAACCTGACAGGTGTTCTAATCCCTCTCCAACCTTTCCAAAGCTAAAACTTTAAAGCTGAACTGAAGTTCTGCTGTAGCGAACAGTAAAACAGGCAAACTTTTATTGCAGAAGAGGCAGGCAATGTCTCTTCTGCAATAAAATGCTCCTACCTGCCTGCTCACAGTCTTTTTTGGTGCTGTAAAATGAGCTGCCAACATATGCGCATTTCAGATTACAGCGCTGGGCCGGAATGATGGTCACCTGCACATGCAGAGGAGTGCTGTCATCCCGTGCCAAGAAGACAGCAGAAAACAGGCACATAGAAGAAGATGCCAGTGAGAAACCAGTTGAAAGGTGAGTATTAACCTAAAAGACCCCCCCCCCCCCAAAAGAAAATATTTAAACCTTAATAAGTACATTTAACATCTATCTGTGCCCTTTGTTTTTTATTATAAATGCCTCCTCTAATAGAAAGTACCTGGTGATCCTGCCATTCCCTGGGTTCCCCCTTCCTGGTGGCAATTATTTACAGGATCATAGAACCTCTACAGCAGGGGTCTCCAAACCTGCTAAACAAGGGGCCAGTTTCCTGTCCTGATTTTAGAGGTGCCGGATTGTGGCCAGCGGGAATAGAACATTTTTTTGGCTTCAGTGGGAGTAAACAGTGCCCTATCTTTGGTATTAGGGGGAGGAATAGTGCCCCATTATTGGCGTAAGTGGCAAGAATTATGCCCCATTTCTCAAGTCGTCTTCCAGGACGGCACCCTGAGAGATGACTGGTCCACCTGACAGGAAACACAATCAAGAAAGAGGTTAAAAACCCCGCCCCTCCCTGCACTCCTCAGTTTTTGATTGTGTTTCCCCACAGCGAAACAGTTTGTTTTTTTTCTTATAGACCTAAGGCCGTGGGCTGGAAGTCTCCCCCTGGGAACCAGACTGCAGGTTTTTGGAAAACCTTTGGGTCTGGTAGGGCTTACCCTTCCCGGGGGGTTCGTTTCCCCTATTTTTCTCAGGGGGGCAATGAAGAGCTCCCCATGAGAACTGGAGGACCCTGGGCACTGTGAGTCTCCAGAACTCCAGGGACCATTTTCCTGCTCCCCCCTCTCCTTACCTGTCGGTTTTTGGAGAGGATTTGCCAGCTCTGCCGTTCGCTGCAAGATGCAGGTGTTTGCTGAGTGTCCTGGCCGCCTCAGCGCCGGCGGCTGTGTGTGTGTCCGGCGCCATTTTGCGGTGGATCTTTCCAGAGGAAATGACGTCACGGCGGCCCGGACACTAGAGCGTGATTGCTCGAGACCTCGGCAAGATGGCGGCGGCGTTCGGAGCGCCATGAGGAGCCTGAAGCAGCACAGGGACTACAGGTACCAGCTGGGCAGGACCCTTTGTATATAAAGGGGGGTAGTTCCGGGCGGCAGAGGCAGCAGCGCAACAGGCAAGGAGCAGGCGTCCATGACTCACTGACTGCAATGGAGCAGGAGGAGTCTGCAGCTATTGTGGAGGCCACCGGGGGTGAGTCTACCAGGCTGGAGGAGATAAGGGAGAGGGTGGCCCTCTAGCCTTTAACCTCATAAGGGATCTCTGTTTTATTGTTACTAGCTAAACGGGCTTCTTGTTTTTTTGCAGACACAGAAACCCAGAGTGTTGCCAGTAGACCGAGACCCAAAAATCCTTCCCGAACTAAGAGGTGTGGGTACTGCAATGACAAACTAGCTGCAGAGCACACCAAGCCGTTCTGTTACAAATGCATCCACAAATTGTCAGGGAAGGAGACTTCAGAAGTTATGAGGGATTTTCTCTCAGTACAATCTGAAATGCTGTCCACACTTAAAGCCTTTCAGGCTAGCCTCAATTCTAGGCAGGATAGCAGAGAAGGCTCATCCTCCCAGGATAGTGCCTTTTCTAGTGTGAGACAGGTAGGCACCATTCCGCAGAAACCGCCATCTTCTCAGGATTCGGAGGAGGAGGCGGATGAGGTGGAGGGCCCCTGCCGTAGTCTCCTTGAAGAAGGGGAAGACGCAGAGGATAGCCAGGAGGAAGGGGAACACTCCAGGCCAGGCAGACATATCTTCTCAACAGATGATATGGAGGGCCTCCTAGGGGCTATTTATGCTTCTGAGGAGATCCAGGAGCCGGAGGCTCAAACTTCTGTACAAGATAGGTTGTATCAGGGGTTGTCTAAGGCTCAGTCTAAAGTGTTACCTATCCACCAGTCTCTAAAAGACATTGTTTTAAGAGAATGGAAGGAGCCAGAGAATAAACTTCAGAAGTTTAAAACCTGGAAACGCAGGTGTCCGTTTAAGGAAGAGGAGCAGGAGAAGTTTTTTAAACTTCCCAAACTAGATGCATCTTTGGCCCAGGTGTCTAAACAATCTGACCTGTCTTTTGAAGACGCAGGTAACATCCGGGTCCAAATGGACCGTAGGTCAGAGACCCTTTTACGCAGGGCCTGGGAGGCCAATGCGGCTACTCTAAGTCCGGCTTTAGCTTCAGCTTGTATAGCCAGGAATACTAACATGTGGCTGAATAAGCTGACTGACCATGTGGCGAGTTCTTCCAAGTCCAAGGATCTTTTGGACTCCTTGGAAGTAATTGGTAAGGCAGTTGCCTTTCTTGCGGATGCGGCAGTGGAGTCGGTGCGGACTTCAGCTAAGACAGCAGCGCTTCTCAATTCTGCCAGAAGAGCCATATGGGTTAAGACCTGGGATGGGGATCATACCTCTAAGACCAGGTTATGCGGTCTTCCTTTTGAAGGATCTCTCCTGTTTGGTACAGGGTTGGACCAGACCCTCTCCAGATCTACGGAGAAGGGAAAGAAGTTTCCGGTTAAACCTAAAAAGGCCAAAAAATTTTTTCGAGGCCCCCAGGTCAACAACCGGTTTAAAGACCGTAAGGAAGGAAAGAAGTGGGGTATTGGTAAAGCCAAACAGAAGGGAACTCTCCTTTTCTCCGGCCCTAAGGTCGCAGACAAGGATCCTAAGTGACGCCAGCACCAAGGTGGGAGGGAGGCTGGCACAATTTATCCCACAGTGGGAGCGGGTAGCCCAGAGCCCTCTGGTCCTTCAGTGGATAAGAGAGGGCTATGGGCTAGAGTTTGCTTCCAGGCCTCCTCAGACTTTTCTACTGACCTTTTTACCCAGAGAAAGGCCAAAAGCCATAGGACTCATGGAAAATATCGAGCAGTTGGCGAGTCAGAGAGTCATTTTCCCAGTTCCGGCGGATCAACAGGGAAGGGGTTTTTATTCCCACGTCTTTGTTGTCCCAAAACCGTCCGGGAAATTCAGGTTAATCCTGAATCTAAAGAAATTAAATACCTTCCTGCGATACAAAAGGTTTCGCATGGAATCGGTCTATACGGTCAGAAAACTTCTGTTAAAAGAGGTCTTCATGGCTACCATAGACCTGAAGGATGCATATCTGCATATTCCCATTCTACCACAGCACCAGGTGTTCCTTCGCTTTGCTATCCGCACGGATCTGGGTACACAGCACTGGCAGTTCCAGGCCCTACCATTTGGACTGGGTGCCAGTCCAAGGGTGTTTACAAAGATACTTGCAGAGGTCATCTCCTACCTGCACCTTCAGGGGATTTCCCTGATACCATATTTAGACGATCTGTTGGTCTACAACCTTTCCAGAGAATCCCTTCTCCGGGATCTGGACAGGGTAATATCCACCTTGGAGTCCCTGGGGTGGTTGATAAGTCAGGAGAAATCCTCTCTGATTCCTTCCCAGACCAAACTCTACCTGGGTCTGTGGGTGGACTCGGTAAGGCAGAAACTGATCCTTCCGCAGGAGAAGATAGAAGCACTGATTACTTCAGTGTCTTCAATCCGGCACCAGAAGGTAGTATCCAGAAGAGTGATCATGAGGATTCTGGGTCTTATGACCTCATGTATCCCAGCAGTACCTTGGGCCCAGTTCCATTCAAGACCCCTGCAAAACTTCCTTCTATCCTCATGGGATGGAAAGAAGGAATCCCTAGATACTCTGGTGACCATCCCTCTAAGAATAAGAGATTCCTTACTTTGGTGGCTCAACCCCCAAAGGTTGGGGACAGGCCATCTTTGGTTCCAGCTTCAGCCGGTCAGAATAACGACCGATGCGAGCTCGTGGGGATGGGGGGCCCATCTAGAAGAACTGCAAGCTCAGGGTGTGTGGGACACACGACAGAGAATTGCGTCTTCCAACTTCCGGGAATTGTTAGCTGTCAGGGAGGCTCTAATAGCCTTCGAGGACAGGATCAAGGGGAAGGAAGTTCAGATCCTCTCCGACAATTCCACGACAGTGGCCTTTCTGAACCGTCAGGGGGGCACACGGTCGCTTCCCCTAATGAGTCTGACACAGGAGATTCTAGAATGGGCGGAGCAGAGAATTCCGTCCATTTCTGCGGTACACATAAGGGGAGTTTTCAATATAAAGGCAGACTTCCTCAGTCGTCAGACAGTACAGCAGGGAGAATGGGAACTAAACCCCGAAATTTTCACCATGGTCTGTCAACAGCTGGGTACACCGGAGATAGATCTCTTTGCCCGCAGGGAAAACAGGAGAGTCAAGAGATACTTTTCCCTCTGCAGGGAACGAGGGTCCGAGGGGGTGGATGCATTGGCTCAGGAATGGGATTTCAGTCTGGCTTATGCGTTTCCTCCCTTACCTCTGATTCCAAGAATCCTTCAAAGACTGAGTCGGGCCAGGGGCAATTTGATCCTGATTGCCCCCTGGTGGCCCAAAAGGTCCTGGTTTCCCACGTTGTGGAACTGGGCGGTGGTGCCTCCGGTTCAGCTCCCAGAACGTCAGGATCTTCTGCTTCAAGGCCCTCTTTACCATCCGAACCCCGGGTTCTTCAGGTTGACAGCCTGGCTGTTGAAAGGGAGTGCCTGCGCAACAAGGGGTGTTCAGAGAAGGTGATTGACACCCTGTTACTGAGTAGAAAGCCGGTAACTAGACGCATTTATGCTAGGGTCTGGGGGGCTTTTTCCCGTTGGTGTGAAGCGAGAAAAGTTCCCCAGAAGCAAATACCTGTTATTTTAGACTTCCTACAAGAGGGAGTAGACCGAGGTTTAGCCACCAAAACTCTGAAGGTTCAGGTGGCGGCCCTGTCTAGTTTTCTGGATGTCAGATTAGCCCTAGATCCTTTAATTAAGAGATTCTTGTCGGCTAGAGAGAGACTTTCCCCGGTGCAAATGAAGGAATTTCCACCGTGGGATTTATCTTTAGTCTTGGAAGCCCTGACCAGGGCACCTTTTGAGCCGTTGGCTCAATCTTCAGTCAGATTGATTTCTTTTAAAACCGCCTTCCTTCTGGCTGTTACTACAGCCAGAAGGGTGGGAGATTTACATGCTCTTTCTATGAAGGAGCCTTTTTTCCGCCTGTTAGAAGACCGAATTATTCTCAGGCAGGACCCTTTGTACCTTCCCAAGGTGGCTTCACGCTTCCATAGGTCACAGGAGATTATTTTACCCTCCTTCTGTCTCAATCCACAGAACGAGAAGGAAAGGGCCTTCCATACGTTGGATGTCAGGAGGTGTCTGTTGCTCTACCTAGATAAGGTTAAAGAGTTTAGGAAATCTCAACATTTGTTGGTTAGTTTTTGTGGAGTTCGAAGAGGCGAACAGGCCTCTAGAACGACCATTGCTAGATGGATTAGACAGGCTATTACCATAGCTTATGAGCATTCAGGTCAGACGGCTCCAACTAATCTTAAAGCTCATTCTACAAGGTCTCTGGCAACCTCTTGGGCAGAAAGAGCCGGAGCATCGGTAGATCAAATCTGTAAGGCAGCAACGTGGTCAAGCCAGAACACGTTCCTGAGACATTACAGAGTGGAACTGCTGTCACCCCAGGATCTGGCCTTCGGCAGAAAGGTCCTGCAAGCGGTGGTCCCGCCCTAAGGTAGGCCTGAGCTACTTGCTCCTCTCTCAGGGTGCCGTCCTGGAAGACGACTTGAGAAAATGACCAGTTACACTTACCGGTAACAGTGTTTCTGGGAAGTCTTCCAGGACGGCAGGCCTACTTCCCACCCGGTTTGTATTTTTTTTTTATATAGTGGTACATTGGAGGTGTTTTTGTTTCACTTTCATGCACTGGTGTGGGTCAATACTTTTGCACAACTGAGGAGTGCAGGGAGGGGCGGGGTTTTTAACCTCTTTCTTGATTGTGTTTCCTGTCAGGTGGACCAGTCATCTCTCAGGGTGCCGTCCTGGAAGACTTCCCAGAAACACTGTTACCGGTAAGTGTAACTGGTCATTTTTTGGTGTCAGAGGGCAGAATAGTGTATGAAGATGAGATGAATAGTGCCCCAAGGGCCGGATAAGAGCAAACAAAGGGCCGCATCTGGCCCCCAGGCCACAGTTTAGAGAACAGGGGCAGCCCGTCCATTAAGGGCGCATGGGCGCCAGCCCTCTCTGTCCATCGCCCCCCCATCCAATGCGTCCGGCTCCTTTCAGGACACCTGCGCATGGATTCTAATGCAGGGGGGGGGCTGTTTTTTTCAAACACCGATTAGAGCCAGAGGCTCTAATAGGTTTCAATATAGGGTGGGCTCGGGTCACAGATAGTGCGCTCCGAATCTGAAAGCCCCAATGTAGAAGAGGACATGGAGCCGCTGCACCGCGCTGCCTGCTACCCACCATGATGGGGTAAGTGCCGGACTGACTGGCAAACAGTGGGGGTGTGTGGTTGTTTGCCCCCCCCAAAAAAACACCAGCCACCACTGTTAGAGTCCCCTGCTCTACAGTGTTGCCACCACTGTGTGCATTCTCCACATTTAGTCTATTAAGTAAGTTGTGTATTGCTATACATGGCTTACTTGCTAGATCACGTGATAGCATGGCTAAGGCAGGGGTGGAGCTAAACCACAGTGCGGCAAATATTATGTAGGCCATTCAGAGTGCAGTGCAGATCAGATGCCTGATGCACACTACATTTTGAATGGCCTGGAAGGGAGGGCATGTGATGGCTAAAGCGAGGTCACAAGACTTGTGACACACTGGCTTAGCTCCGCCCCCACAAGGGCTGTGCTGTAATGATAATGGTGATAACTATCATGTGACCCAAGGTGAAGTATTAAAAAATTGTAGAAATGCCATCATTTTTAAACAATTTTTAGATACACGTGTTGCTGTGGCTTTGCCCTAGCAATGAATGGGAAGATGTCTGGGTTTAGGGTTTAGTACCTCTTTAATTTATTGCAATTAAAAATTTTCCTAGTAACAAAAACGCTATCCTATATTCTCTAGGAAATCACTAGTGTGATATTGGCTTTAGAAGGTTAGTAGGCTCCCATGATTCTGCTTCCATAAAATGCAAAGAAAAAGGAGAGAAGTTGAAATTTTAGTGGATGTATTCTGAACTTTGAAGATACATTTTTTCAGAATGCCTATAGCTACAGAGGTGAATGAGTACTTGTACCTTGTACCTTTACTGCTTGTACAGAATATGTGGAACTTATAGAGTGCATAGTCTGGGAACATGTTTACTTTAAAATGTCCTGTCCCTTTTTTCTACATGTCGCAAATTGGTTGTCCATCTAAACCCCAGACAAAAACTTTATGGGCGCGCGTTCACTTTGATGAATTTCTCCACAGTACCTACAGCTGCATAAGTAAACACAGGACTGTTTTAAAGCTCTTTTACAACTTTTCAAGAATATGTAAATACTTTAATACACAGGTGCACTTTAAGAATAGCGCAGAAAATGTGAACATTTGCTGGATCAACATGCAGTCTAGATATGTACATCACATATGAAATATTTAATATTTACCTGAAAAAATACAAGTACATTTTTTTTTTATTTCATTTTTCAGATCTAAACATGATATAAAAAGAAAATGTATGAAAAACAAACGATATATCAACTTTCACTGACAGACCAATTTTTCGTACTCATGTAAAAATACACATTTTTGTTTTTCATTTTTACAGAAGAACCTGAATCAATTTTTTTTTCTCCAAGCAAAGAACCTTTGGAATAGAAATATGGTAGTTTTATGCACAGATGTTTATCAAACCTACATAATTGTCAGTAAAAAGTACATTGACATTAACTGTACTGCACAAACACACTATAATCTCCAAAACATTTGTAAAATATAAAAGATGAGTGTGTCACTTAAATAAATACAATATATATCAAACCTAATTGCATGTGTACATGAAAAACTACGACACCCAAATGTGTACATTGTCAACACATTAGGAACCTTTACAACTCATCAGTTTACAGGGGTAGGCAAACTTTTGAGCGCAGTGTGCCGAAACATTTTTTCAAAGAAATTGAGCGTGCTGATTTTATAACAAAAAAATTTCAACTTCACACTCTCAAGCACAAAAAGGATTTTTTAAAAAGTAAATGCTGTAAACTACTTTAGTAGTGAGAAATTGAAATCCTGCACTCTCACGCCTCAGATCAGCCCCAATTCCTGCACCTTCACACCTCAGATCACTATACCCCCTGCAAATCTGCCCCACCACTGTAACCCCCTGCTCATCTGCCCCACCACTGTACCCCCCTGCACATCTGCCCCACCATTGTACCACCCTGCTCATCTGTCCCACCAATGTACCCCCTTTCTCATCTGCCCCACCACTGTAACCCCCTGCTCATTTGCCCCACCACTGTAACCCCCTGCACATCTGCCCCACCATTGTACCACCCTGCTCATCTGTCCCACCAATGTACCCCCTTTCTCATCTGCCCCACCACTGTAACCCCCTGCTCATCTGCCCCACCACTGTACCCCCCTGCACATCTGCCCCACCATTGTACCACCCTGCTCATCTGTCCCACCAATGTACCCCCTTTCTCATCTGCCCCACCACTGTAACCCCCTGCACATCTGCTCCACCATTGTACCACCCTGCTCATCTGTCCCACCAATGTACCCCCTTTCTCATCTGCCCCACCACTGTAACCCCCTGCACATCTGCCCCACCACTGTAACCCCCTGCATATCTGCCCCACCTCTGTAACCCCCTGCTCATCTGTCTCACCACTGTATCACCCTGCTCTTCTGTCCCACCACTGTAACCCCCTTGCTCATCTGTCCCACCACCCTGCTCATCTGCCCCACCAATGTACCCCCATTCTCATCTGCCCCACCAATGTACCCACTTTCTCATCTGCCCCACCACTGTAACCCCCTGCACATCTGCCCCACCACTGTAACCCCCTGCATATCTGCCCCACCTCTGTACCCCCCTGCTCTTCTGTCCCACCACTGTAACCCCCTTGCTCATCTGTCCCACCAATGTTCCCCCTTTCTCATCTGCCCCACCACTGTACCTCCCTGCACATCTGCTCCACTGCTGTACCCCCTGCATATCTGCCCCACCTCTGTACCCCCCTGCTCATCTGTCCCACCACTGTACCACCCTGCTCTTCTGTCCCACCACTGTAACCCCCTTGCTCATCTGTCCCACCAATGTTCCCCCTTTCTCATCTGCCCCACCACTGTACCTCCCTGCACATCTGCTCCACTGCTGTACCCCCATGCTCTTCTGTCTCACTGCTGAACCATCTTCTCATCTCTCCTAACACTGAACTTATCTGCTCATCTGCCCCATCACTATAACCCCCTTTCTCATCTGCCCCACCACTGTACTCCCTGCTCTTCTGCCCCACCACTGTAACCCCCTGCTCATGTGTTCCACCGATGTACCTCCTTTCTCCTCTGCACCCCTCTGCACATCTGCCCCACCTCTATATCCCTACTCCTCTGCCCAACCGCTGTAACACCCTGCTCATCTGTCCCACCAATGTACCTCCTTTCTCCTCTGCCCCAACACTGAACCTCCCTGCTCATCTTTCCCACCACTGTAACCCCCTTCTCATCTGGCCCAACACTGAACCCCCCCCTGCTCATATGCCCCATCACTTTACCCCCTGCTTTTCTGTCCCATTGCTGAACCCCCTTCTCATCCCTCCCACCACTGTATCCCCTGCACATCTGCTCCACCGCCGTATCCCCATGCTCTTCTGTCTCACTACTGAATCACCTTCTCATCTGTCCTAACACTGAACCCATTTGCTCATCTGCCCCACCACTGTAACCCGCTTTCTCATCTGGTCCACCAGTGTACCTCCTGCACATCTGTCTCACCTCTGTACCCCCCTGTTCTTCTGCCCCACCCCTGTACCACCTGCTCTCCTGCCCCACCACTATAACCCCCTGCTCATCTGTCTCACCAATACACTCTCTTACACATCTGCCCCACTGCTCGTCCCCCGCTTTTCTGTCCCACCACTGAACCCCCTTCTCATCTGCCCCAACACTAAACCCCCCTGCTCATCTGTCCCACTACTGTAACCCCCTTCTCATCTGGCCCAACACTGAACCCCCCCTGCTCATCTGTCCCACCGCTGAACCCTCTTCTTATCTTATCCACCACTGTACCTCCCTGCACATCTGTTCCATTGCTGTACCCTCCTGCTCTTCTGTTCCACCTCTGAACCCCTCCTGCTCATTTTCCTCACCGCTGTGCCCTCCTGCTCATCTGCTCCACCACTGTACCCTCTTCTCATCTATGCTATGCAGAGTGCTGAAAGGTAGCAGAGATGAGACACATCTACCTGTCCCAGCATACTCATTCTGCTGATCAACCTCTCGCATCCCTTTCACGTGCTTGTATGTGATGTATGTTATGTATGGGATGTATGTGATGTCACATACAAGCATCTGGAATGGATGTGCAATGATGATCTCAGGTCAGGGGCATTTTCTGAAAACAGTGGGCCTGAGTGCAGGATCATAAGTTGGGCCCCCACAGCTGAGAAAAAGTGCGGCGCCGCAGCTAAAGTTGGGTGTGATTTTCATTGTGCTGAATACTGGCTGTGGCTTAAAGGGGCACAGAGTGCTGGGGTTCTGTAGTAAGTGACACAAAGGTTCAGGAATAATTTCAACAAAGTTCCCAGAAGCTCAACAGTAATTCCACAAACTGTCACCTGATTGGAGTTTTCTCAATCACAGTGAAATCCCTTCTTTCTGATATTGGTAGTGGCAACCAAGCAAGTCATCTTCCTCCAGTTGGTGGGTGGCAGGACAGTGATTGGCTTTAGCAGTGGCCAATGACAGTCCTCCTCCTTCTGGAAACAGGGACCCCCTCCAGCAGAACTGCACCCAATCTCAACCCCACCACAAAAGCTGACAATCACAGCTACAGCAGTTAGAGAACCAAACAATGTTTCCCATCTTTTACAATGTGTGGGGGCGCAGTGCCTCCCCCTCAGTGTAGGTGAGGTGTGGAGAATTCTGAAACTGGAATGCATTACACTCACTGACACTTCCCTGAGCTGCTTTGCTGATGGGGAGGAAGTCGAGCGCCGGTGTTCTGACGAAAAGTGTCCCCCCATCGGATAGTGTCTGCTCCGTACTGCGCAGGCGCCGCGCTTGTGCAGTAAGGAGGACAAAGGAGACGCCAAAAGTCTCAGAAGAACAGCTGACGAAGAAGTATAAAGGGCGCCTGCATGTTACATTCTGTCACAGGCTCCTGCACGCTCCCGATGCTCGAAGGGGCGGATTTTTAAAATGGGCGTATGTTTGCGGGGTGTGTTTAGTGAAGGGTTAAAAGTATCCGCCCTTATCCACACACTGGCCCTTACAAAGTAGTTTGAAAAGTTCCCGCCCCTTACAAAGTTGTATGGCCTCGGGAGCGTGCGGGGGCATGTGACATAATATGGTATTAAGTGCGCATGCGGCCAGCTCAGCTGTTGATTTTTGGAGTGTCCCGCTGCACCTGCGCAGTAGAGAGCGGACACTATCCGATGGGGGACAAAATACGATAGGACACCGGCAAAAGAGGCTTGGAGTGCAGCTTGTGGCACCAGTGTGGGGGGGGGTTACCTACCCCTGGTTTAGAATGAGCTCTAAAGAACAGCCTAAGAACAATATCTCACCCTCAGGCATACTAGGCAATTGGAATTTACATGCTCATATAAGTCATAAGTGCATTTACGTCAATAGGGGAGTTCCTCTAAAATGTTGCTCTTTTTATTTAATTACTTATTACCACATTTTATTTTTCTATACATAACTTTATTACCATCACAAGAGGTCTGCTGAAACCCTCATGGGGGGTGCTTGAGAGTGCAGTCGCTGCAGCTCTCCCAGTCATTATGTTGGTTTTTTTGAGGTCCTAAGCTCCCAGAGGAGGAAAGTGAACCTGTGAAACATTAAATAGCTTCCCCAAGCAGCCCCAATCCTCCTTTTCTAGGGTCCCCCACCAGTGCTCCTGTCTCCTCCCCCCTTCTGAGTACCCCCATAGCAAGCTGCTTGCTATGGGAGTACTCACGCAGGCTCGATCCTGAGCTTTGCTGTGTGTGTCCATAGACACATTAAAGGGGTTGTAAGGGTAAAAAAATTTTCACCTTAATGCATTCTATGCATTAAGGTGAAAAAACACCTGACAATTCCGGCCCCCCCAGCCCCCCCGTTTTACTTACCTGAGCCCTCGAAATTCCCGCGCTTACCCCTGACATCCTCTTCGTTGATCAGCCTGTCCGCTGATTGACGCGGCACGCCGGGGGCGGGGCGGAGTGATACAGTCAGCGGCTATGGCCGCCAGCTGTATCTCGGGAGCGCGCCCGCAAGAACTCACCACCATGCGAGGGAGCTCGCATGAAGGTGATTAGTTCTTGCGGGGAGGAGCTGAAACAGCCGCCGAGGGACTCCAGAAGACCAGGTTCGGGGCCACTCTGTGCAAAACGAGCTTCACAGTGGAGGTAAGTATAACATGTTTGTTATTTAAAAAAAAAAAAACATTTTATCTTTAGTGATCCTTTAAGGTAAAAAAAACGCATGTTGCGCATGTGCAGCTCAGTGTACAATTTTGGCAATGGCAAGATGAATGAACTCCCATGTGATGTCATCTCAGTCAGGCCAATGAGAATGGCCAATGATCGGTTCCTGGAAACCAACTGACCAAAGATGGTAGTGGCCATTGGGGAACTGCTTGACACTGCATCACTGGAGAGAAGGTAAGTATATTTCTATGTTTTTCAGTTTTTTTGAATGATTAAGATACATTTGTAACGAGAAAAACATAGGGGCTACAATTGCTGATTTACTTTTAAAAATTGCCCCCCCCCCTTTAATAATTGGAACTTTATAACTTTATGGGGGATGGGTACCTGGTTTTGAGAGGTACCCGCTCCCACTTCCAGGTAGATTGCGATCTGAGCGGAAGTTCTGCCCCCTCCTCCTATCCCTGCAGTTTTCTTGGACACATCACAGGTCCCAGAAGACTGCGGGACCATTCACAAAGCGCAGCACGGCACAGACTGTGAAGCCACAAGGCTTCACTGCCAGTTTTAGTGCCTCGGATAAGGACAGTGCTGGATCCCTTGACAGGTAAGTGTCCTTATATTAAAAGTCAGCAGCTACAGTATTTGTAGCTGCTGACTTTTATTTTTTTTTGTGGGGGGGGGGGATACTGGAGCTCCTCTTTAAGGGAGGCAGTAAAACTGCAACTCAAATACCTGTTTTTGCTGTTCTTGAAACCCACCCCAGGCCATCCCATCAGTGTTGCCAACCGCCCGTAGATTTACGGGCAGCCCGTAAAAACAACCCATTTTTCGGGGCGCCCGTGAATGCCCGTTACGGGCATCGGTGCCCGTAAAAATGATGGCCGCGAGCCGGCCACGCAACAGCACATGCGCCGTTCCGCATGCTCGGGCTCGGGAAAGCTCGTACGCGCTCGGCCGGGCGGCGCATGCGCAGTAACGTAATAACGCCGCCCGGCACCATTTTCGAATTGATCGAGCGCGGCGGCAAGCTGACAGCTGACCTGAGCCAGGCGACGAGGCGACTCTGTCTTGTCATGCAGTGCATGACTTGGCTGGCTGCACACACAGGCGGAGGTACGGAGAGTGAAGCTGTGGGGGGAATGGGATTGGGATCTAAAGGAGGACATTACTGGGACTGGAGCCGGGAGAAGTAATATGATGGTGAATAGAGCACATCAGTCTCTGTCCCTGGGCCCTGGCTGCATGGCATATGCAGGGGACAGAGACTGATGTGCTCTATTCACCATCATATTACTTCTCCAGTCCACATCAGATTCATCAGTGTGCTGTGTCCTCCTCCTGTACCCCTTTCACCTCTCCACAGGTCAGGGCAGAGGTGAAAGGGGTACAGGAGGAGGACACAGCACACTGATGAATCTGATGTGGACTGGAGAAGTAATATGATGGTGGACAGGGGAGGAGGCTGCTGTGAGGATGTATCATGTCCGCAGTCTTTGTCCACCTCCTGTATCATGTCCGCAACCTCTGTCCACCTCTTGTAGTATGTCCGCAACCTCTGTCCACCTCTTGTAGTATGTCGGCAACCTCTGTCCACCTCTTGTAGTATGTCTGCAGCCTCTGTCCACCTCTTGTAGTATGTCCGCAGCCTCTGTCCACCTCTTGTAGTATGTCCGCAGCCTCTTGATATCACTAGAAAAAAAAAGCATTTGAAAATTTGTTTGCAATAACTCCATAAGTATCACCAGCAAAGCAGCTTCATTATTATCCCATAAAAGAAGAAGAGAATGTGTGCTGCATGGTAATTCTCCATTATAAATGCTAGTTTACAAGATGGACCGCTTCTGTTTCCGAGCATGCGTGTTTGTACTTTGGACTTTTGTCCGATGAACTTGAATGAATGAATGAATGAAAGATTTGTATAGCGCTGCAAATGCAAACTGAATCGCCTCAAGGCGCTTATCCGTCTTGTGTTGTCAAGCTCCTTAGAAGAGGTGGGTCTTGAGTTTTTTTCTGAAGACCTGATGGTTTTCTTCCATTCAAATGTGAGTCGGTAGAGCGTTTCATAGCTGTGGTCCTTGGACTGCGAGTCTTCGTTCACCCTTTGATTTGTACTTGGGAATGAGGAGGAGATTTTGGTTAGTTGATCGAAGACTGCGATTGGGTGTGTAGTGTTTTATTTTCTCGCATAGGTATTGAGGAGCGATTCCTTGTATGCATTTGTGGGTGAGGCAGAGGGTCTTGAATGTGATCCGATTCTTTACGGTTAGCCAATGTAGGCTCCTCAGGGATGAGGAGAGGGATTCCCAGGGTTTTTTTCCTGTTACAAGTCTTGCTGCCGTGTTTTGGATGAGTTGTAGGCGTGCAATCTGATATTTAGGTAGTCCTATGTAGAGGGAGTTTGCGTAGTCGAGTCGGGAATTAATGATTGTTCCAACTACTGCTGCTTTGTCCTTTTCTGGAATGAAAGGGGTGAGTCTACATAGCAGGTGGAGAAGATGGTGGGATCCGCTGACTACTGATCCTATTTGTGCATCCATTGACATTTCTGAGTCAAAGATGACTCCGAGACTTTTGGCTTTGGTGCTTTGGGAGATAGTCTGTCCAAAGATGGTGGGAGGTGTCCATGGGGTCTTAGTTTTAGTATTTTGGTTTGCGTGTAGGAGAAGAAGCTCTGTTTTGGATCCGTTGAGTTTGAGGGAGCTAGTGGTCATCCAGTCATCTATCAATGTGAGGCATTTTTCTAGCTGCTGATATTGGTCTTTTTGTCCGGTAATGCGAAAGTAGAGTTGAGTGTCATCAGCGTATGAGTGGAAGCAGAGGTCCGATTTTCTGATGATTCTGAGGAGAGGGCAGATGTAGATGTTGAAGAGCACTGGTGACAAGGGTGAACCTTGAGGGACTCCATAAGAAATTGCGCGGGTTTCAGAGGTGAAGGCTCCTAGTTTCACTGTCTGAGAACGATTTCCTAGGAAGGAAGCGAACCATTGTAGATCTGAATCTGTGACTCCTGCTACTTCTGTGAGGCGGATGAGTAGGGTAACTTGTGTACACACGCTCGGAAAATCCAACAACAGACATTTGTTGGCAAAAAATTTAAAAACTTGCCATCCAACATTTGTTGGTGGAAAGTCTGACAACAATTGTCTCATGAAGCCTACACACGGTCAGATTGTCCGCCAACAGCCTGACATGCAACATTTTCCCGTCGGAAAGTCCAAT